>CAJNDS010000808.1:0-57500 GCA_905221605.1 Symbiodinium natans
CCTAAACCCTAAACCCTAAACCCTAAACCCTAAACCCTAAACCCTAAACCCTAAACCCTAAACCCTAAACCCTAAACCCTAAACCCTAAACCCTAAACCCTAAACCCTAAACCCTAAACCCTAAACCCTAAACCCTCAAGACGAAATAAATAGAAATTGTATGTGGTATCATTCTGAATTTCCCAAGTTATTTGTCTAAACAGCTGACAAGCAGAGTTTGAGTAAACTAATCCAAAACGCTTCTGGGAGGCCGAGTTTAAGTAAATTGATTCAAAATACTACTGGAGGCAAAATATTCAATTTACATAACTTGCCTCCCCTGACCTCCCCCGCCCCCCCCTCCCCGGCCCCCCCTCCAAACCCCCTCCCGCCCTTTTCGGTCCCTTTCGGCCCCTCTTGACCCTCTCCGCGCTCAGCAAAACCTTTGTTCCCTTCCCACAGCCGCCCCCCGCCCCACACCGCCCCAGCCCTCCCACCCCCCCCCCCCGCCCCCCCCCCTCCCCCCCCCCCCCCTCCCCCCCCCCTCCCCCTCCCCCCCCCCTCCCCCCCCCTCCCCCCCCTCCTCCCCCCCCCCCCTCCCCCCCCTCCGCGCCCCCCCCCCTGCGCCCCCCTCCGCCCCACCCCCGCCCCCTCCCCCCTCCCCCCCCCTCCCCTCCCCCCCCCCTCCCACCCCCTCCCCCCCTCCCCCCCCCCCCCGCTCCCCCCCCCCTTCCCTCCATTTCCCCCCCCTTCCCCCTTCCCCCCCTTTTCCCCCCCCCCCCTTCCCCCCAGTTTTGAGGTGTGCGAGTTAATTTTGAGCTCCGGGAGCTCATTTCTATTATTTTGAGCTCTGGGAGCAATTTTGAGAGCTCTAAGTCCGGGAGTTAATTTTGAGCTCTGCAAGCTAATTTTGAGCTCTCGAGCTAATTTTAAGCTTTGGGAATTAAAATTTTGAGCTGGGAGTTAATTTTGAGCTCTAAGTTTGAGCTCCGGGAGCTAATTTTGAGCTCTGGGAGCTAATTTTGAGCTCCAAGAGCTAATTTTGAACTCCGGGAGTTAAGTTTAAGCTCCGGGAGCTAATTTTGAGCCCTGGGAGTTTATTTGAGCTCCGGGAGCTAGTTTTACTCTTTGGGAGCTAATTTTGAGCTCCAAGAGCTAATTTTTGGCTCGGGGAGTTAATTTTGAGCTTCGGGAGCTAATTTTGAGCTCTGGAGCCAGCATTTTCAGCTTTGGAAGCTAATTTTGAGCTCCGGCAGCTAATTTTGCGCTCCGGGAGCTAATTTCAAGCTTTGGGAGCTAATTTTGAGCTGCGGGAGCTAATTTTGTGCTCCGGGAGCTAATTTTAAGCTCCGGGAGCTAATTTTGAGCTCCGGGAGCTAATTTTGAGCTCCAAGACCAATTGAGCTCTGGGAGCTAATTTTGAGCTCCGGGAGCTAATTTTGAGCTTTGGGAGCTAATTTTGAGCTCTGGGAGCTAATTTTGAGCTCTGGGAGCTTATTTGAGCTCCGGGAGCTAATTTTAAGCTTTGGGAGCTAATTTTGAGCTCCAGGAGCTAATTTTGAGGTCCGACAGCTCATTTTGAGCAATTTTGAGCTTTGAGAGCTAATTTTAAGCTCCAGGACCTACCCCCCCCCCACGCCGACCCTAAAACCTAATATCTAAAAAAAAAACTTTCGCTCAAAACTTTCGCACAAAACTTTCGCACAAAACTTTCGCTCAAAACTTTCGCTCAAAACTTTCGCTCAAAACTTATTGGGACCCAAACCCTATACAATTTCTATAAACCCTAAACCCTAAACCCTAAACCCTAAACCCTAAACCCTAAACCCTAAACCCTAAACCCTAAACCCTAAACCCTAAACCCTAAACCCTAAACCCTAATCCCTAATCCCTAAACCCTAAACCCTAAACCCTAAACCCTAAACCCTAACCCCTCACCCCTAAACCCTAAACCCTAAACCCTAAACCCTAAACCCTAAACCCTAAACCCTAAACCCTCAAGACGAAATAAATAGAAATTGTATGTGGTATCATTCTGAATTTCCCAAGTTATTTGTCTAAACAGCTGACCAGCAGAGTTTGAGTAAACTAATCCAAAACGCTTCTGGGAGGCCGAGTTTAAGTAAATTGATTCAAAATACTACTGGAGGCAAAATATTCAATTTACATAACTTGCCTCCCCTGACCTCCCCCGCCCCCCCCTCCCCGGCCCCCCCTCCAAACCCCCTCCCGCCCTTTTCGGTCCCTTTCGGCCCCTCTTGACCCTCTCCGCGCTCAGCAAAACCTTTGTTCCCTTCCCAAAGCCGCCCCCCTCCCCACCCCGCCCCAGCCCTTCCACCCCCCCCCCTCCCCCCCCCTCCCCCCCCCCGCCCCCCCCCCCGCCCCCCCCCGCCCCCCCCCCTCCCCCCCCCCCCCTCCCCCCCCTCCCCCCCCCTCCTCCCCCCCCGCCCCCCTCCCCCCCCCCCCACCCCCCCCTCCCCCCCCCCCTCCCCCCCCCCTCCCCCCCCTCCCCCCCCCTCCCCCCCCCCGCCTTCCCCCCCCCTCCCCCCCCTCCCCCCCCCCCCCCCCCGCTCCCCCCCCCCTTCCCCCCCCTTTCCCCCCTTCCCCCCCTTTCCCCCCCCCCCCCTTCCCCCCAGTTTTGAGGTGTGCGAGTTAATTTTGAGCTCCGGGAGCTCATTTTCTATTATTTTGAGCTCTGGGAGCAATTTTGAGCTCTAAGTCCGGGAGTTAATTTTGAGCTCTGCAAGCTAATTTTGAGCTCTCGAGCTAATTTTAAGCTTTGGGAATTAAAATTTTGAGCTGGGAGTTAATTTTGAGCTCTAAGTTTGAGCTCCGGGAGCTAATTTTGAGCTCTGGGAGCTAATTTTGAGCTCCAAGAGCTAATTTTGAACTCCGGGAGTTAAGTTTAAGCTCCGGGAGCTAATTTTGAGCCCTGGGAGTTTATTTGAGCTCCGGGAGCTAGTTTTACTCTTTGGGAGCTAATTTTGAGCTCCAAGAGCTAATTTTTAGCTCGGGGAGTTAATTTTGAGCTTCGGGAGCTAATTTTGAGCTCTGGAGCCAGCATTTTCAGCTTTGGAAGCTAATTTTGAGCTCCGGCAGCTAATTTTGCGCTCCGGGAGCTAATTTCAAGCTTTGGGAGCTAATTTTGAGCTGCGGGAGCTAATTTTGTGCTCCGGGAGCTAATTTTAAGCTCCGGGAGCTAATTTTGAGCTCCGGGAGCTAATTTTGAGCTCCAAGACCAATTGAGCTCTGGGAGCTAATTTTGAGCTCCGGGAGCTAATTTTGAGCTTTGGGAGCTAATTTTGAGCTCTGGGAGCTAATTTTGAGCTCTGGGAGCTTATTTGAGCTCCGGGAGCTAATTTTAAGCTTTGGGAGCTAATTTTGAGCTCCAGGAGCTAATTTTGAGGTCCGACAGCTCATTTTGAGCAATTTTGAGCTTTGAGAGCTAATTTTAAGCTCCAGGACCTACCCCCCCCCCCACGCCGACCCTAAAACCTAATATCTAAAAAAAAAACTTTCGCTCAAAACTTTCGCACAAAACTTTCGCACAAAACTTTCGCTCAAAACTTTCGCTCAAAACTTTCGCTCAAAACTTATTGGGACCCAAACCCTATACAATTTCTATAAACCCTAAACCCTAAACCCTAAACCCTAAACCCTAAACCCTAAACCCTAAACCCTAAACCCTAAACCCTAAACCCTAAACCCTAAACCCTAAACCCTAAACCCTAAACCCTAAACCCTAAACCCTAAACCCTAAACCCTAAACCTACACCCTAACCCCTAAACCCTAAACCCTACACCTAAACCCTAACCCTAAACCCTAATCCTCAACCCTAAACCCGAAACCCTAAACCCTAAACCCTAAACCCTAAACCCGAACCCTAAACCCCTACCCCTAAACCCCTAACCCCATACACCCTAAACCCTAACCCTAAACCCTAACCCCTAAACCTAAACCCTAAAACCCCTAAACCCTAAACCCTAAACCCTACACCTAAACCTACACCCTAACCCTAAACCCTAACCCTAAACCCAAACCCAACCCGCGATCCCCTGTCTAGGGATCGCGGAAAGGTTGTGGAGTGTACACGACACAACAAAGACAACTTACTTTACAGGACACGAAACGTTAAGGTCAGCTTGCACTTGCGGACCTAGCCCTGACACAAAGAGAACCCCAAACCCTGGCTGACAAGCCCTAACCCAAAACTCAACGTTTGGGTTTGGGGGGTCCAAACCTGGAAACCTGCACGTTTTGAGGTCCAAACCTGGAAACCTGCACGTTTTGGGGGTCCAAACCTGGAAACCTGCACGTTTTGGGGGGTCCAAACCTGGAAACCTGCACGTTTTGGGGGGTCCAAACCTGGAAACCTGCACGTTTGGGGGGTCCAAACCTGGAAACCTGCACGTTTTGGGGGGTCCAAACCTGGAAACCTGCACGTTTTGGGGGTCCAAACCTGGAAACCTGCACGTTTTGGTGGTCCAAACCTGGAAACCTGCACCTTTTGGAGGGTCCAAACCTGGAAACCTGCACGTTTTGGGGGGTCCAAACCTGGAAACCTGCACGTTTTGGGGGTCCAAACCTGGAAACCTGCACGTTTTGGGTGTCCAAACCTGGAAACCTGCACGTTTTGGGGGTCCAAACCTGGAAACCTGCACGTTTTGGGTGTCCAAACCTGGAAACCTGCACGTTTTGGGGGGTCCAAACCTGGAAACCTGCACGCTTTGGGGGTCCAAACCTGGAAACCTGCACGTTTTGGGGGTCCAAACCTGGAAACCTGCCGTTTTGGGGGTCCAAACCTGGAAACCTGCACGTCTTGGGGGTCCAAACCTGGAAACCTGCATGTTTTGGGGGTCCAAACCTGGAAACCTGCACGTTTTGGGGCTCCAAACCTGGCAACCTGCACGTTTTGGGGGTCCAAACCTGGAGGGTGAAACCTTGCGACGTTCTGGGGGTACAAACCTGGAAACTGCACGTTGGGGGGTCAAAACCTGGACACCTGCAAGTTTGGGGGGGTCCAAACCTGAAAACCTGCCACAAATTGGGGGTCAAACCGGAAACCTGCACGGTTGGGGGGTCAAACGGAAGCTGCACGTTTTTTTTGTGGGGGGGGGGTCCAAACCTGGAAGCCTGCACGTTTTGGGGGTCCAAACCTGGAAACCTGCACGTTTTGGTCGTCCAAACCTGGAAACCTGCACGTTTTGGGGGTCCAAACCTGGAAACCTGCACGTTTTTGGGGTCCAAACCTGGAAACTTGCACGTTTTGGGGGTCCAAACCTGGAAACCTGCACGTTTTGGGGGTCCAAACCTGGGAAACCTGCACGGTCCAAACCTGGAAACCTGCACGTTTTGGGGGTCCGAACCTGGAAACCTGCACGTTTTGTCCAAACCTGGAAACCTGCACGTTTTGGGGGTCCAAACCTGGAAACCTGCACGTTTTGGTGGGTCCAAACCTGGAAACCTGCACGTTTTGGGGGGTCCAAACCTGGAAACCTGCACGTTTTGGGGGGTCCAAACCTGGAAACCTGCACGTTTTCGGGGGTCCAAACCTGGAAACCTGCACGTTTTGGGGGGTCCAAACCTGGAAACCTGCACGTTTTGGGGGTCCAAACCTGGAAACCTGCACGTTTTGGTGGTCCAAACCTGGAAACACGTTTTGGGGGGTCCAAACCTGGAAACCTGCACGTTTTGGGGGCTCCAAACCTGGAAACCTGCACGTTTTGGGGATCCAAACCTGGAAACCTGCACGTTTTGGGGGTCCAAACCTGGAAACCTGCACATTTTGATGTTCCAAACCTGGAAACCTGCACGTTTTGGGGGTCCAAACCTGGAAACCTGCACGTTTTGGGAGTCCAAACCTGGAAACCTGCACGTTTTGGGGGTCCAAACCTGGAAACCTGCACGTTTTGGGGCTCCAAACCTGGAAACCTGCGCGTTTGGGGGGTCCAAACCTGGAAACCTTCACGTTGGGGGGTCCAAACCTGGAAACCTGCACGTTTTGGGGGGTCCAAACCTGGAAACCTGCACGTTTTGGGGGTCCAAACCTGGAAACCTGCACGTTTTGGGGGGTCCAAACCTAGAAACCTGCACGTTTTGGGGGTCCAAACCTGGAAACCTGCACGTTTTGGGGGGTCCAAACCTGCACGTTTTGGGGGTCAAAACCTGGAAACCTGCACGTTTTGGGGGTCCAAACCTGGAAACCTGGAAACCTGCACGTTTTGGGGATCCAAACCTGGAAACCTGCACGTTTTGGGGGTCCGAACCTGGAAACCTGCACGTTTTGGTGGTCCAAACCTGGAAACCTGCATGTTTTAGGGGGTCCAAACCTGGAAACCTGCACGTTTTGGGGTCCAAACCGGGAAACCTGCACGTTTTGGGGGTCCGAACCTGGAAACCTGCACGTTTTGGTGGTCCAAACCTGGAAACCTGCACGTTTTGGGGGGTCCAAACCCGGAAACCTGCACATTTTGGGGGGTCCAAACCTGGAAACCTGCACGTTTTGGGGCTCCAAACCTGGAAACCTGCACGTTTTGGGGGTCCAAACCTGGAAACCTGCACGTTTTGGGGGTCCAAACCTGGAAACCTGCACGTTTTTGGGGTCCAAACCTGGAAACCTGCACGTTTTTGGGGTCCAAACCTGGAAACCTGCACGTTTTGGGGGTCCAAACCGGGAAACCTGCACGTTTTGGGGGGTCCAAACCTGGAAACCTGTACGTTTTGGGGGTCCAAACCTGGAAACCTGCACGTTTTGGGGGTCCAAACCTGGAAAACCGCACGTTTTTGGTTTCCAACCGGAAAACTGCACGGTTTTGGGGGGTCCAAGACCTGGAACCTCACGTTTTGGGGTCCAAACCTGGAAACCTGCACGTTTTGGGGTCCAAACCTGGAAACCTGCACGTTTTGGGGGTCCCAAACCTGGAAACCTGCACGTTTGGGGGGTCCAAACCTTGACGTTTGGCGAGCCCCGGCCTTGAAAGGTGATTTAAGGTCTGGGTGGTTTTTGGGGTGGGATCGACAGCCGGCCGCGCGTATGTTGGTGCCTTTTTCTTTTCGGCACCAACATACAACTAAAGCGACACCCTAAACCCTAAACCCTAAACCCTAAACCCTAAACCCTAAACCCTAAACCCTAAACCCTAAACCCTAAACCCTAAACCCTAAACCCTAAACCCTAAACCCTAAAAACCCTAAACCCTAAAACCCTAAACCCTAAACTCTTAAGCTTAAGCCTGAGTGCTCAGCTTAAGCCTTCTTACGTACAGGAGCGTACCACACCTTGACGGGAATGTAAACAAATGACCTTCTAAGTCTTACCTAGAGGTAAATGGTAATTATAGAATATAATTACAGCCATTTACAGGTAAGTGCATGTCTGTATACAAATATTCTTTAATATTTCTATAGACAGTACTGTCAGTATTAATACAAGTATTATTGTTAGCCCTAAACCCAGGTCATCAAACCCGGATCAGAAAATGGACCCTCGAGTGCTTGTGGCCAGCCAAAGGCCTTGGAGCCAAAAATTACTCGGGAACAGCGCGTTTTTCTTTGTCTGGCCTTGCTAAACCGTGGTGGAAGCCAAAAATTACTCCAAAACAGTGCGTTTCTCTTTGTGTGGCTTGTCTGAAGCTCTTTCGAAGGTCTGAAAAGCTCTTTCGAAGGTCTGAAGGAGGTTGAAAGCTTTTTCGAGATCCCAAGGAGGCTCCGTGAGGGGTACCCCAGGATTCGGGAAAAATGGCTCGATTCCTAGTTAATTTTAAATAGATTTTAAATAGCGGAAATTACACCCTGATTTTCTAAAATTCTGGCCTTCTTGTCAGTAGCCCAGGAGAAGGTGAGCTCCCCTCTGCCTTGTCAAACCCGGATCAGAAAATAGACACTCGAGTGCTCGTGGCCAGCCAAAGGCCTTGGAGCCAAAAATTACTCGGGAACAGCGCGTTTTTCTTTGTCTGGCCTTGCTAAACCGTGGTGGAAGCCAAAAATTACTCCAAAACAGTGCGTTTCTCTTTGTGTGGCTTGTCTGAAGCTCTTTCGAAGGTCTGAACAGCTCTTTCGCAGGTCTGAAGGAGGCTGAAAGCTTTTTCGAGATCCCAAGGAGGCTCCGTGAGGGGTACCCCAGGATTCGGGAAAAATGGCTCGATTCCTAGTTAATTTTAAATAGGTTTTAAATAGCGGAAATTACCCCCTGATTTTCTAAAATTCTGGCCTTCTTGTCAGTAGCCCAGGAGAAGGTGAGCTCCCCTCTGCCTTGTCAAACCCGGATCAAAAAATAGACCCTCGAGTGCTCGTGGCCAGCCAAAGGCCTTGGAGCCAAAAATTACTCGGGAACAGCGCGTTTTTCTTTGTCTGGCCTCGCTAAATCGTGGTGGAAGCCAAAAATTACTCCAAAACAGTGCGTTTCTCTTTGCGTGGCCTCTCTGAAGCTCTTTCGAAGGTCTGAAGGAGGCTGAAAGCTTTTTTGAAGGTCCCAGGGAGGCTCCGTGGGGGGTACCCCAGGATTCGGGAAAAATGGCTCGATTCCCAATTAATTTTAAATAGCTTTTATATAGCGGAAATTACCCCCTCATTTTCTAAAATTCTGGCCTTCTTGTGGGGGTAGCCCAGGAAAGGGTAAGCCACCCTAAGCCCCAGTCAAACCCGGATCAAAAAATGGACCCTCGAGCGCTCGTGGCCAGCCAAAGGCCTTGGAGCCAAAAATTACTCGGGAACAGCGCGTTTTCTTTGTCTGGCCTTGCTAAATCGTGGTTGAAGCCAAAAATGAAGCCCAGTCAAACCCGGATCAAAAAATGGACCCTCGAGTGCTCGTGGCCAGCCAAATGCCTGGAGCCAAAAATTACTCGGGAACAACGCGTTTTTCCTTGTCTGGCCTTGCTAAATGGCTTCTCTGAAGCCACCCGAAGCCCCAGTCAAACCCGGATCAAAAAATGGACCCTCGAGTGCTCGTGGCCAGCCAAATGCCTGGAGCCAAAAATTACTCGGGAACAGCACGTTTTTCTTTGTCTGGCCTTGCTAAATCGTGTGGTCTCTTTAAGTGCGTTTTTCTTTGTCTGGCCTTTCTAAATCGTGCTTGGAGCCAAAAATTACTCCAAAACAAGGCGTTTTTCTGTGTGGAGTACCCCACAGGAGGGGGTAAGCCCCCCTAAGCCACCCAAAGGCCTTAGCAAGCCGACTTTCTAGTCTTACCTAGAAGTAAATGGTAATTATGGAACATAATTACAGCCATTTACTGTGTAAGTGCATGGTCTTTTGTTTCTCACATTTTCTGTAATCTCTTTACCAGACACTATTATCAATATTAGCGACGCTTAAGAACTTAAGCGTCCTACAGATGCTTTGGGTGGCATCAAGGGGTGGGAGAAAGTAGAGCTCCATGTACATGACGGAACTCTTTTGCGCTGAAGGTTTCGGACGTCCGTCTCTCTTTCCATACACTACGCATGTTAAATCGACAAGCCCTAAACCCTAAACCCTAAACCCTAAACCCTAAACCCTAAACCCTAAACCCTAAACCCTAAACCCTAAACTAAACCCTAAACCCTAAACCCTAAACCCTAAACCCTAAACCCTAAACCCTAAACCCTAAACCCTAAACCCTAAACCCTAAACCCTAAACCCTAAACCCTAAACCCTAAACCCTAAACCCTAAACCCTAAACCCTAAACCCTAAACCCTAAACCCTAAACCCTAAACCCTAAACCCTAAACCCTAAACCCTAAACCCTAAACCCTAAACCCTAAACCCTAAACCCTAAACCCTAAACCCTAAACCCTAAACCCTAAACCCTAAACCCTAAACCCTAAACCTAAACCCTAAACCCTAAACCCTAAACCCTAAACCCTAAACCCTAAACCCTAAACCCTAAACCCTAAACCCTAAACCACACATACACCACACATACACCACACATACACCACACATACACCACACATACACCACACATACACCACACATACACCACACATACACCACACATACACCACACATACACCAACAGCACATACACCACACATACACCACACATACACCACACATGCGCCAGACACACGCACCACAACGTGCATGCACCCTCCTACTTTTACCTGTAAAATCCTGTAAAAATAAGAGGCCTGCACTGAACCGCGTGTACGCGGCACGACCCATACACCGCACCCAGCATCCAGCCATACAGCACGTGTACTCTTCCCAACGAAATCACCCACGCCACCTCGCACCACGCATCCGTGATGCACCACACTGTGCATAAAACCACGCATACACCGCTCACGTCTGCACTACCCACCACACGCAGCGCGCCACGCGTACGCCTGCACCATGTGTACAGTGCACACGGCAAAACAACACACCACGCATACCCCGCACCATGCATACACCGAAAACATGCATTCGTGCATTCACCATACGCTGCACCACGCATACACCGCACCGTGCATTCACCGCACCGGGCATATAAATATACATACACCCAACATATCAATCAATCTATATGGCTTTGCATTGTTGCTAGATGGGCTTCATGTGTGGCCAGATAAATGGAAGTCATGCAAACAAAAGGAGGGAAGAGGCTCGCAAACTTCGCTGTCATACTTGCGGTTTTATGCGTCTAGACATGGCAGTCATATTTGTTGTTCGATGCGTCTTAAACGGTTGTGTATCGTTGCTTGATGGTTTCATGTATGACAGATTGGAGACAATTAATCATGCGCGCTCGAGAAAATAAGAGGACCGTAAATAAACACTTTGCTGTCATATTTGTGGTTTTACATGTCCAATTTAAATGGTTTTGTATCGTTGCTAGATGGGTTTCATGCCTGGCCTGATATATGGTAGTCATGTGTGCACTGCACTGCATAGGCCGTACTTAGTATGCCCGGTTTGTGACGTCCCCCCGCCTGGACTTTCTGAGGGAGAAAGGAAGGGATCGTTGCTGTTGAATTTGTGATTTTATGCTTCTACATGTTTTTGCATCGTTGCTAGATGGGTGTCACGCATGGACAAATCTATGGCACAATTTAATGCGTGCAAGTTCGAGAAAGGAAGCGGATCGTAAAAGACTTTTTGCTGTTATATTTGTGATTTTATGCTTCTAAATGTTGTTTTTGCATTGTTGCTAGATGGGTGTCACACATGGACAAATCTATGGCAATTAATGCGTGCATGTTCGAGAAAGGAAGGGATCGTAAATACTTTGCTGGTATATTGGTGATGTTATGCTTCTAAATGTTGTTTTTTTGCATTGTTGCTAGATGGGCGTCACGCATGGACAAGTCTATGGTAATCATGCGTGCACGTTCGGGAGCTGCACCATCATTGCACCACACATGCACCAGGCCACGAAAGGAAGGGATCGTAAAATACTTTGCTGCTATATTTGTGATTTTATGCTTCTAAATGTTGTTTTTGCATCGTTGCTAGATGGCTGTCGCGCATGGACAAATCCATGGCAACTAATTAATGCGTGCACGTTCGAGAAAGGAAGGGATCGTAAATAATTTGCTGGTATATTGATATAGGTAATGTTATGCTTCTAAATGTTTTTGCATCGTTGCTAGACGGGCGTCACGCATGGACAAGTCTGTGGTAATCATGCGTGCACGTTCGGGAGCTGCACCAGGCATCATTGCACGTCACATGCACCAGGTCACGAAAGGAAGGGATCGTAAAATACTTTGCTGCTATATTTGTGACTTTATGCTTCTAAATGTTGCTTCTGCATCGTTGCTAGATGGCTGTCGCGCATGGACAAATCTATGGCAATCATGCGTGCACGTTCGAGAAAGGAAGCGGATCTTAAAAGACTTTTGCTATTATATTTGCGATTTTATGCTTCTAAGTTTCTGCATCGTTGCTAGATGGGTGCCACGCATGGACATCTATTGCTGTAATATCTGTGATTTTATGCTTCTAGATGTTGTTTTTTTGCATCGTTGCTAGATGGGTTTCAAGTCTGGCCAGATATATGGTAGTCATGCGTGCACTGCACGTTCGAGGAAGGAAGGGGATCGTAAAACACTTTGCTGATATATTTGCGATTTTATGCTTCTAAATGTGTTTCTGCATCGCTGCTAGATGGGTGTCACACATGGACAAATCTATGGCAATTTAATGCGTGCACGTTCGAGAAAGGAAGGGATCGTAAATACTTTGCGCTTATATTGGTGATGTTGTGCTTCTAAATGTTGTTTTTGCATCGTTGCTAGATGGGCGTCACGCATGGACAAGTCTATGGTAATCACGCGTGCACGTTCGGGAGCTGCACCATCATTGCACCACACATGCACGAGGCCACGAAAGGAAGGGATCGTAAAATACTTTGCTGCTATATTTGTGATTTTGTGCTTCTAAATGTTGTAAGTTGTTTTTGCATCGTTGCTAGATGGCTGTCGCGCATGGACAAAGCCATGGCAACTAATTAATGCGTGCACGTTCGAGAAAGGAAAGGATCGAAAATAATTTGCTGGTATATTGATATAGGTAATGTTATGCTTCTAAATGTTGTTTTTGCATCGTTGCTAGACGGGCGTCACGCATGGACAAGTCTATGGTAATCATGCGTGCACGTTCGGGAGCTGCACCAGGCATCATTGCACGTCACATGCACCAGGTCACGAAAGGAAGGGATCGTAAAATACTTTGCTGCTATATTTGTGACTTTATGCTTCTAAATGTTGCTTCTGCATCGTTGCTAGATGGCTGTCGCGCATGGACAAATCTATGGCAATCATGCGTGCACGTTCGAGAAAGGAAGCGGATCTTAAAAGACTTTTGCTATTATATTTGCGATTTTATGCTTCTAAGTTTCTGCATCGTTGCTAGATGGGTGCCACGCATGGACATCTATTGCTGTAATATCTGTGATTTTATGCTTCTAGATGTTGTTTTTTTGCATCGTTGCTAGATGGGTTTCAAGTCTGGCCAGATATATGGTAGTCATGCGTGCACTGCACGTTCGAGGAAGGAAGGGGATCGTAAAACACTTTGCTGATATATTTGCGATTTTATGCTTCTAAATGTGTTTCTGCATCGCTGCTAGATGGGTGTCACACATGGACAAATCTATGGCAATTTAATGCGTGCACGTTCGAGAAAGGAAGGGATCGTAAATACTTTGCGCTTATATTGGTGATGTTGTGCTTCTAAATGTTGTTTTTGCATCGTTGCTAGATGGGCGTCACGCATGGACAAGTCTATGGTAATCACGCGTGCACGTTCGGGAGCTGCACCATCATTGCACCACACATGCACGAGGCCACGAAAGGAAGGGATCGTAAAATACTTTGCTGCTATATTTGTGATTTTGTGCTTCTAAATGTTGTAAGTTGTTTTTGCATCGTTGCTAGATGGCTGTCGCGCATGGACAAAGCCATGGCAACTAATTAATGCGTGCACGTTCGAGAAAGGAAAGGATCGAAAATAATTTGCTGGTATATTGATATAGGTAATGTTATGCTTCTAAATGTTGTTTTTGCATCGTTGCTAGACGGGCGTCACGCATGGACAAGTCTATGGTAATCATGCGTGCACGTTCGGGAGCTGCACCAGGCATCATTGCACGTCACATGCACCAGGTCACGAAAGGAAGGGATCGTAAAATACTTTGCTGCTATATTTGTGACTTTATGCTTCTAAATGTTGCTTCTGCATCGTTGCTAGATGGCTGTCGCGCATGGACAAATCTATGGCAATCATGCGTGCACGTTCGAGAAAGGAAGCGGATCGTAAAAGACTTTTGCTATTATATTTGCGATTTTATGCTTCTAAGTTTCTGCATCGTTGCTAGATGGGTGCCACGCATTAATATCTGTGATTTTATGCTTCTAGATGTTGTTTTTTTGCATCGTTGCTAGATGGGTTTCAAGTCTGGCCAGATATATGGTAGTCACGCGTGCACTGCACGTTCGAGGAAGGAAGGGGATCGTAAAACACTTTGCTGATATATTTGTGATTTTATGCTTCTAAATGTGTTTCTGCATCGTTGCTAGATGGGTGTCACACATGGACAAATCTATGGCAATTAATGCGTGCACGTTCGAGAAAGGAAGGGATCGTAAATACTTTGCGCTTATGTTGGTGATGTTGTGCTTCTAAATGTTGTTTTTGCATCGCTGCTAGATGGGCGTCACGCATGGACAAGTCTATGGCAATCATGCACGCACAGCTGCACCAGGCATAATTGCACCACACATGCACCAGGCCACGCACACACCGCACATGTGTCACATCACAGTGCACTTTTTGTTTGTGCCACACCATGCACACACCACGCGCGCGCGCGCCCAACAGCGCCTCACACCACGCACACCACACATACACTGCACATCCACCACATACACCACTCCATGCATGCACCGCGCCACACATCCACCACACCTGTCACGCCACACAACCAACGCCCACCACGCAAACGCCCCACCACAGCGCATTAGACCACACCAAACCAGAAAACCACCGGGCCCATGGTGACCGCCGCAGCAGGACCAGGATACGTCGAAGGGCGGACCAAGCTCACTCACCATGAAGCCTCGCACAACCTCGCTGGTTCTGGGTCGTGTTTCCGGCCCGTTCGGGCGCTCTCGATCTGGACGGGCCATGGAAGTCATCCCAGAGGGCTCACCCAAAAAGGCTTGCCATGGGCTCCTTCCCCAAAGGGCACTGCCAAGAAAGAGGTTCACACTAACCGTCCCCAGGTCGCTGGAAGGCACTCCAACACGGTCAACCGCGAGGCCCGGCCCCACCAATCTCCCACAATCCAGTTGTACGAGTGGTTACGCACACAGGGCCAGCTGAGCTGCCTTTCGTGCCGGATAAATGGGATGATCGGTGGCTAACGAATCGCATCCCTAGTCACCAACTTCCGGCTATCGACCAGCCCAACCAAACCAACCGACCAACCAACCAAGAACACACGCACACACCCACACACACACCCACACGCACATGCACCCATGCACGCATGCGCGCAGGCAGTGACACAGCATCTGCCGGCTTATCCAGATTTCACAAAGCATCCGAGTCTCGATGATCTCGGCAGCGGCACGGTGCTTGCACAGCCAAAAGCTCTCTCTGAAGCTTGCCTCCGAAACAGGTACAAGCTTGCTGATTATAAACATGAATGATGTGTTTATCCCTAACCGTAGAAACATTACCTTTCTAGACTGCTGAATAGAAAGACACTCATTTTTTCTTACATAGGTTTAGAAGTAACGGACATGATTGCCCAACTCATATCTTGCTCACCTGCTCTATGCCAAGCAAACAAAGCACTTTATGTTCCCCAAGAACAACCGAAACACTGCAATTCCTCTTGTGACCCCCCTTGCCCTAAACCCTAAGAGCCTTAAACACCAAACCCCAGCTGTCCTCTTGCTATCCTCGGCTGTCCTCATGCAACCAAACACCAGGGATGCTACTGCCCCGCCCTGGTCACGTGGAAGATTGGGGCAGTGAGGGCATTCAAGTCGGGCCCGTCACGAACAGTGCCACAACACTATGTCCTGTCTTGGTTTGAAACTCAGGCGCACGAATTCGCCTGGAGTCGGACCTTTGGAAAAGGGTATTAACAAAGCAAAGAAGCCATGGGCATCGCAGATTTTCCAGCTGTGAAGATATCCGCAGAGGTGACCGACGTCTAGAAGGGGCTGCTGACGAGATTCCTGTGACTCTGCGATTCTGCACGCTTCCGCTGTTCTAAAGCTGGGGCATTAACTCGCGGACACTTTGGGTCGCTTCACATCTGCTACCTTGGTGCGGCAGCCATTTGATGCACAGTCCACGCTCACTATGTTCAATATTCGTGCTTGCGACATTCAGCTTTGTAGCCTGTTGTACGCTGTTGCAAGCACCTGTATGCACTTCCTGCCCGTGTGCCAAGGGATCATGCAGATGCCAGGCGGCATCTGCCATGGGGCTTACACCTGCACCTCGGTGCGAGATGCTCTGACTTGACCAGATGCTTGCACAGCGACGTGGTGACTTGGCCAATCGCTGGCGTCCTCTCTACACCTCTTGTCCAGTGATGGAGCAGAATCACCTTCGCAACGTCGTTTTCGAGTAAACGTAGTAGACGAGTAAGCATGCATGAACAAACGGCGGCACACTACTGGCACACACACTGTGCAGCACTAGCCTCCCAGTCGCTGGCATGTTAAATAAAAGGTGCTCCTCAAAACAATTTCTTGATTGGCTGATCTGGTTTGAGGCCTTCTTGCTTGACCATATGTCAAACACCAATGAAGAATCCCTTTCAGCAAACTCCTCGCACAGAAAGCTGCCGCCGGAAGTGGGATTCACCTGCATTTGGCTTGACATAACACGGCAGCCTGCACATTCAGGAACCCCCCAAAAAACTCAGTGTCAGACTGCCTCGACCACCCCGAACTTGGGCAGAGACATCTTCCAAGCCTCGCCACTTCAACACCCTAGCTTTGCTAATCGTTGTTGGGCCGGTGTGATTTGGCCTGATTGCCCATTACTGCCTCATCGTCTGGCTGCACCATTGGAATCGTGAGGTGTGTTTTGGGGATTCTCTTCTGATTTGTCTCAGCCTCTGTTGCTTCCTGGCACTGCCGACTCACAGTTGAATCTCCCCAACCAAACTTTCCTGAACTCCCAAACCGGGCAAATACTGCTGTTCCAACTTTTCATCACCAAGCTTCGGTTGCGACAATTTCTTGCGCGTGAGCCTGCCTGATTTCACTTGTATCGCACTGGTAACATCTTCTTGCATCCTCACCGATCTTTAGGTGAGTGATAACCCGGGCAAGCCAGGTGTTCCATGGAGTTGCGTTTCCTGCGCTTGCTTTATATAAGTGCGTGGAAAACTTCGTTTCGGCGTCCTTTTGATCTCTCCATGTTTTTGGGAAATTGCAACTTTCTATCCAACGAGAGATCTGCGGAACAGTGTTGCTGGTCCAACCCTGTGCACGGCACTGATCAACCACCTTCGAAGATTGGGGTGTTGGTTGCCGCAGCAGCAGCATGCGCGTAACACCCGTTCTTCTGAACTCGACCACCCTTTTGGACAGGGGTGTCGCCGTGCTGAAGCCCTGTTAACGCGATCGGCCGGTGTTCCCTAAATGTCATCGTGCTGAAGCCATGACTGCTCATTGTAGCAGCGGACCGGGCTGTCGCCATGCAAGGAACGAAACCGTGCGCGCCAGGTGAATCCAACAAATCTCAGCCACAACGAGCTGCACATGGAAGATTTCTGGCTACAAGTGGGCCCACTGTTGGAGGGTCAAAATGTGGTGACACTGCAATTAAACTCGTCCTACACGTGCACCAGGCAAGCCAGAGAAGAGGAGCGCATTCAGAATTGCCAACGTTCAGTTTGTTGCTCATGCTATAAGCCGGATTCATGGCACAGGCCGTGCCTCTTCGACTGGCACCCTCAGTTCAACAAACAACTGGATTTCTTGCTTCAACCCTAAACCCTAAACCCTAACCCCTAAACCCGCGCTGCGGAACCCTGCTGCAACATCCTGCAATCCTGACTGCGAGAGCCACTCACGAGCTGGCTGCAGCGCTCTCATCATCACATTTGCCGGCAAGGTGCCCTTTGAAGTACGCCAACAACAACTGGAGAACTGTGATGTGGCTCACCTCAAGTAGTCTCAACAAGACATGTCTGACCCGCCTCGGCATGAAGCGGATCGAATTTGCACATACATGCACATTGCACATAGTCACATAGGGTCATCGACGTGATGTACAAAACTCTGATTCTCTGGGCTTCTGACGATGAGAACTGGTGAGGTGCACATTTCAACCTATCCCACAAAAGGTATCAAAAGGTCATAATCAAACTTTTGCAGGCCGGAAGACTGCTGAAACCACCGGGAGCGTCCCCATGCGCTCGCGAGTTGTCGCCATGTGCCACTCCCTCGCTCTACCAGTCTTAATGAGTACACACGAGTCATATAATATTGTCAGACACGGACGGGATCCCACCACCCACCTCCGGGTCTATTCTTATAAATCCCAATGCGGGGGTGAAGTGCGTTTGCCACGCCTGCCAAGGTTTCGAGTGGGTTTGGGATGGGTTTTGGGTGGGTTTTGGTGAGTGTTGCGTGGGTTTTGCGTGGGTTCAATGCGGGGGTGCCCCTTCTGGGGTAGTGGCGCAAAAAAAAGGGTGGTTTAAGCAAATTGAAATGTTTATCCCTTCTTGGGACTTAACGTGCTTTGGGGCCCATACCCTCTATTCCCCAAAAAAGGATGGTTTAAGTAAATTGAGATGTTCTAGCGGCGCAAAAAAAGGGTGGTTTAAGTACATTGAGATGTTTATCCCTTCTTGGGGCTTACCGTGCTTTGGGGCCCATAACCTCTATTCCCCAAAAGAGGGTGGTTTAAGTAAATTGAGATGTTCAGACCCAAATAACACGCTTTGCAGAAATCCAGTCATAAAATATTGTCAGACACGGACGGGATCCCACCACCCACCTCCGGGTCTATTCTTATAAATCCCAATGCGGGGGTGAAGTGCGTTTGCCACGCCTGCCAAGGTTTCGAGTGGGTTTGGGATGGGTTTTGGGTGGGTTTTGGTGAGTGTTGCGTGGGTTTTGCGTGGGTTCAACGTCTGGGGTAGTGGCGCAAAAACAAGGGTGGTTTAAGTAAATTGAAATGTTTATCCCTTCTTGGGACTTAACGTGCTTTGGGGCCCATACCCTCTATTCCCCAAAAAAGGATGGTTTAAGTAAATTGAGATGTTCTAGCGGCGCAAAAAAAGGGTGGTTTAAGTACATTGAGATGTTTATCCCTTCTTGGGGCTTACCGTGCTTTGGGGCCCATAACCTCTATTCCCCAAAAGAGGGTGGTTTAAGTAAATTGAGATGTTCAGACCCAAATAACACGCTTTGCAGAAATCCAGTCATAAAATATTGTCAGACACGGACGGGATCCCACCACCCACCTCCGGGTCTATTCTTATAAATCCCAATGCGGGGGTGAAGTGCGTTTGCCACGCCTGCCAAGGTTTCGAGTGGGTTTGGGATGGGTTTTGGGTGGGTTTTGGTGAGTGTTGCGTGGGTTTTGCGTGGGTTCAACGTCTGGGGTAGTGGCGCAAAAACAAGGGTGGTTTAAGTAAATTGAAATGTTTATCCCTTCTTGGGACTTAACGTGCTTTGGGGCCCATACCCTCTATTCCCCAAAAAAGGATGGTTTAAGTAAATTGAGATGTTCTAGCGGCGCAAAAAAAGGGTGGTTTATGTACATTGAGATGTTTATCCCTTCTTGGGGCTTACCGTGCTTTGGGGCCCATAACCTCTATTCCCCAAAAGAGGGCCGTTTAAGTAAATTGAGATGTTCAGACCCAAATAACACGCTTTGCAGAAATCCAGTCATATAATATTGTCAGACACGGACGGGATCCCACCACCCACCTCCGGGTCTATTCTTATAACTCCCAATGCGGGGGTGAAGTGGGTTTGCCACGCCTGCCAAGGTTTCGAGTGGGTTTGGGATGGTTTTTGTTTGGGTGGGTGGGTGTGGGTGGGTTTTTGTGGGTTTTGCGAGGGTTTTGCGAGGGTTTTGCGTGGCTTCAATGCAGGGGTGAACTGGGTTTGCCACGCCTGCCAACTAAGGTCCCTGGGTTTTGGCAAACCCACTTGTAGGGTTTCAGAGGGCGGGGATGCTCGAAGTAATAAGTGTTTTTGTCTTTTCTGACCCTTGTCTGGATGATGCTGCAAAAGAGGCGTTAAACAAAACCCAATAAAGTTTCTCAAACTCGGCCCATCGTCCCACACGAGCCCCAAACCATCCCCTGTCCAACCCATCCTCAATCCATCTCAGCTTCCAGCCGGTGCATGGAGGGAGCGACAGGGTACTGCAGGATTGCAAGCTACACGACCCCGTCACTGCTACCCTTCAGCCGTTTCCTGCAGGTGTTCAGCATTGCACTAGCCTGCCGCTTCTTTTTGGAAATTCAAAATTATGACTCAAGACGCATGTGGTCCAAGCACAGCAGCAAGAAACACAAATCAACAAGACCATAACATGCAAAAATGTACAGATGCAAAGCACATGTTCACTCGCTCATGCACAAAGTGAACCATCCAGGTCGGCATGTTAAAAGCCTATAGGAAGATTGACGATAAACTTGGCATTTGCGACACTGGTCTTGTAAAAGCGCAGGTACGGGCAAAATGCAGAGGGAGTTGCCGGGAATGGCGAAGATCTCTACTGTGACCCCAGGCTCCTATTCCCAGCTGTCTCGGTGGAGAGGCGCGGAAAGGGAAGTCACGCGCGCGGTGCATCGGTCTATGGCACGGGCAGAAAACAAAAACTGTGGTCTTACGTCTTCTTGCCGTTCTTCCTTGTCTTCCTTGTTATGTTTTCCTCCCTGTTCCTCCATTGTCTTCTTCCACATTGTTTGGCTCTCTTGCGCTTGATCGGTCTGGCTCTTCCTCTCTCTTTGGGTCACAGATCTGTCTGACCATGCTTGCTGTTTGCTGCTGCCAGAACACGGACAGGTTCAACATGGTTAAACGCCTGTGGCACCGTGAGGTTCGTGTTTTGCATGTTCGAGTCACTGCACGTTCCAGTCGGAAACGCATGCCGCTTTGCTCCCACATTCACTGTCCAGATCCGAGCAACCAACGGTCAAAGCGGCTAGGGCTAGGATAGACGGCACTGCCCAGTGCTGTTTGGACAGACAGACTCTCGATCGCTTTTGCATTTGCAGTAGCGCTGTTCTTGAAAGGTGCATCTCCGAAAACAATGGAAATTCAGGTCTTCTAGATTCTACAGATTCTGAAACCTCGAAGTTCCAAGAGCTTCTTCAAATGTTCTTACCCTCCCTCCGATGCACAGAGCACTATGTAAAGTGTACTGTGTACGTACCTCGTGCACTCTGCACTGCAAACTCAACAGGTCTGTAATTGCAAAACATGTTTTCTTCTCGCAGAGCGGGTGGGTTCACGCATCCAGAATCCTCGGTTGATAGCAGCACCTAAGCGTGCGCCATGAGCCTCCCAGCTTCCGAAGGCTTTCACATTAATTACTCTTTAGCCGCTTCAGTCGCTACCCTGAGAAGCAAAGTCGGGCGCGATGCTTTGCGCGCGCACACGGATCTCTGCGGGAAGCACTGAGGTGCTTGCGACCGCGACCTGTACGACCCTAGAGCTTCCCGTTCTCGCAAAGTGTAACCACAGGGGAGAGTCGCTGTGACTGAGGGCTGCGCTCGGCGAGTGCACTTGAGCACATCGCGCAGAAGTTGCGCAGACGCACGCGCAGGGGACGACAACTCGAGCCCACGCCCCGCGCGGGTCACAGCCGCACAAGAAGTCGTGGCTGTTCGGCCTGAGAGCAAAAGCTGGTGGAACCGAAATGTGAGCAAAAGTATGGCAGCGGTAGCGCAGGGAGTCAAGATGCCGCGCCAAGGACTCCGATACGGTGTCCTGTTCTATCAGGATGCGGCCAGGCGAGCGTCCTCTGGTGTTTGCATTAGAGTCGGGAAGCTCGGAAGAAGGCCGACGATGCAGGTGGCAGACTTTGCAGCGAATGTGGGGGACCTACTTGACGGATCCTCGGGCGTTTAGAGCGAAAAGGGGAATCTCGACGGGGCCATGGCCTTTGACAGCCAGAGCTTGAGGGGGCGAGCGAAGCTTGACACTGCACTCCACCACTGCGGTGCTCACTAGGCCGTGTCCGTGTGTTGCAGATGATTGCAGACGCAATGGTGCACACTCGCGCCCGGGCTTGCCATACGCTTCTGCATTGAAAATGTTCTCGCCCGCCTCGGAGAATGGAGAGGGTGAGGGCACTGCTCAAGGCGCTGCATGGGGTGCTGCATGGGGCGCTGCAAGGGCCGCTGCGTGGAGCGCTGCGCGGAGCGCTGCATGGGGTGCCGTGCTACTCCACTCTCTGCCCCCAAAAACGTCCCACGGACGGGAGCAGGGTTCGGTGAGCAAACCATGGCATCGTCCAGAGAGCATTGCATCTCATCCTAGCGCCCAGCACTTGCCAAAGCTGCAGCAAGTTTGTGCTGATGCCGGTTGGCGCCGCCATCATGAACCAGAAAGCTTGAGACGGGCGGAACGTCGCCACAACCCATACACATTTCCATTTATTGCCTCTTGCAGTGCAAGCCAGGTAGTGCTTGGCAGCCGTTCCAAGCACGTTGCGTCTCGCACATCGCACGACGTTGCAATCGACCCCTGGAGGCTCCAAAGAGCAGGGAAACTCCCGACTGGCCAGGAGGACCAAATCCTCCACCTGAAATCGCGGTTTCAATTTGAAGGCAATGCGAAAGTCACCATCAAGAGGACTTCCCAGCAGCGCTGCACGCACTGCGTCTTGAACGTGAGGGCTTCGGGAGCATCCCATTCAAGGCGCCATTAAGGACCCTGTCCTTTGAGTCAAAGCACACAGCTGCGCATGGCTTGAAGGACACAGGTGCTGAGGCCGCCACAGTTGCACTTGGAAAGGCGCTCTTCCGGGGACCAGGGAGCCTCTTCAAAGGGGCACCTCATTCTGGATACAATCATCATGGATAGCCCCAAACGCGCCTCAAGTTTGGAGACGGCATTGCCCAAAGGGCACAACGGTCAGGCTGGTCTACCATCGAATCGTGGCTTTGGCTCTGTGAATTACTGCAAACGCCTCGACACGCTCCGAGATTCTGTGGTGGGAACGGCATGAATCCCTGGTTTGAATGACTTGAATGATCAGAACGGGAACTAAGCGTACCTAACCCACGCGAGGACCTCGCCATGTTCCCCTCGACCTCAGCATGCTTCGATCTAACTTCTGAATAGCCCTCAACGTCCCATGACATCCCCAACCAACTGTCGCCAAGCACGTGCTGCGACTTGTTTAAGATAATGACTTGCACTTAAAAAATGCGTTTTGGAAGCGAGCTTGGCTCAATATGCGTCAGAAACTTAACGGCTGCCTCGGTTCACTCAAATATCGAATCAAGGTCCCACGCGACATTCGGATCAGCCATGGAAGGGCAAACATCCCGCTCCAGACCTATGCGAACAGCTCTGGTACTAAATCCCGCGTCCACGGCTACGCGGCTACATGCTTCTGCAGCTGGAAGATGTCTCCTGATGTCTCTGCCTTCAGGGACGGTGCGAAGATTCCAGAAGCTCCTCACTGAAGTCACCACTACCCTCTACGAGCGCTTGCGACTTCTGAAGGTTCACAAGCCTCATGCCGGCTCCTCCCCCATCCCCTCTGCAGGATTTCTGCAGCCGCAGCCGGGCAGAATGCGCACTTGGGCAGTTGTTCCGTTCTCAATGTGTGCTCAGTACGTGCTCAGTATGAGCTTGGCGGATCTGGGCAAACGCTTGCGTACACAAACTGGCTTTGATAGGAGCTGACTCGTAAGCGAGTGCCTTTTTCTCAAGCGTCTTGAAAGGGTTCTGGTTTTTAAAGTTCTCCTCGCTTGGAGAGGCGCACTTCGGGGCAGCACCTCATTCTGGAAGCAGTAATCCTGAATTCCTTCACCTCGAACGCAGAGTGCCTTTTTCTCAAGCGTCTTGAATGGGTTCGGGTTTTTGAAGTTCTCCCCGCTTGGAAAGGCGCACTTCAGGGCAAAAGGGAGTGAGCTTCTTCAACCGAAACGAGTACCTCATTCTGGAAACAATAATCCTGAATTCCTTCACAGCGTAGCATCCCCAGTCAGAAAGTTCTGGCCGTGATGCGCCAGCGGGAACGCACGACAAGAGCCCCCCCCCCTCCGCGCGGTTGGTTTTGTGTTCTGCCTTACCCATCAAGCACTCTGAGAAATCAAAATCTCACCCCAACTTCGCTCGGGGAGAAAACGGACATAAACAGGGCCGGCCGGCGATCACAAGACAAATATTGGCTGTGGGTCAAAACTAGGGGTTGTCGCGGTCCCCCCGCCCCATCCCTGTTACAAGCCTTTGTCGCGGGCCTAATGTTTCATACCCTTGTCGCGGAGTGTTACGTTAGCTATGCACAGGCTAGGCAGGTTAGGAAGGGTTTGTCGCGCAGGGGTTTATGGCAAGCGGAGCACGCTTGTTACAGACCTTGGTCGCAGAATGGCCGCCCGGGCCTGCTACATACCCTGTGTTTCTGAACCCGCTGCCATATAAACAAATGTTATGACTGCACGAGAATAGGCTTGTTAGGTCTTGGTCCGCTCCCAAGCCCCAAGCCGTAGAAGTGGAGATGTGGGGTCCACTCAGATGTCGTGGAGGAATCACAGCAGGGTGGGTTGCAGCGTTCTGGGTACAGGCGTTCACGATTTTGGGTTTAGATCAAGGAGGAATGGCAGTTGAGGATTAGGTCTGTCTGGGATCTTATCCTGGCACCTTAAAGAAAAGTACTAAAGCTTCCACTGAAAGGGTGAGGGCACATTAATGGAGGAACCCCTCTTGCATCGCGGAAGTAACTTTAAAAAAACAACTGCTCATCCGGAAAAACGCGATCCTCTCAGTGTATGGTGCAATATGCATCTACTATGCATCTTGGCCGAAAAGACATCCAGTCCTGTCATGATTGCAAGGTGACCAGAAAACTGTCGAATGATTGCTGGCCAGTGGCTCAAACAGGAAGGTTCCAAACCGATCCGGGAACACAGCTGCCGAGCATGGCTTGAAGGACATAGGTACATTAGGTACTGAATTTCGGCTGCCACAGTTGCGCTTGGACAGGCGCACTTCAGAGCACCGGGGAAGTGAGCTTCTTCAATGCAAACGAGTACCTCATGCTGGAAACGTTAATGCTTGATTTGCAAAAACAACTTGAGAAGAGGCCACGAAAGCTAGTTGCAACGTGCAGGAGGCCGGAAGACAGAAGCTGTGTGGCTCTGTCTTTCTCGCACTGGGAAGGTATGGCTTTGGGACACCAAGTGAAGGAAGGAGCTTGCTCCATCCAGCCAACATGGCTCGGGCGGGGGAAGGGGGGGGTCCGCACAGCCTACAACTCTTGCTCTAACAGACCCGCTGGCCCGAAACCGCTATGCTGGACCCAGGTTCCGCTGCCGAGCACTTTCCGAGGCTGCGGTGGAGACTCGGGGCAGGCTTAGCCCCGTGCTTTGATCCCGAAACTCCGTGGAACGAAGTGTTGGCCTCCCGCGATTACTGGGATGAACATGTGCGTGATCCCGTCCTGCGCTTCATGGCGTCGCGGAGCGGGGGCAGGGCCCAGGCTGGAGGCACCGGGTCCACCACTGACAATGCGCCAAGGACCCCACCACGCCGTCTACGAGACGACCAATTAAAGACCCCCTTAAGGCGGAAGCACCGCCCCCGGCTCCGGTGGCCAAAGCCCCGCGGAAGGACGCCCGGGGAAGGTTCATGATGGATCGGGGTGGCAACCCGATCTGCTTCGCCTACAACAACCAAGAAGATGCTGCACATCTGCCAGAAGTGCCTGGAGCTAGCTTTCGTGACTGCTCATGCGGAAAACGCGATCCTCTCAGTGTATGGTGCAATATGCATCTACTATGCATCTTGGCCGAAAAGACATGCAGTCCTGTCATGATTGCAAGGTGACCAGAAAACTGTCGAATGATTGCTGGCCAGTGGCTCAAACAGGAAGGTTCCAAACCGATCCGGGAACACAGCTGCCGAGCATGGCTTGAAGGACATAGGTACATTAGGTACTGAATTTCGGCTGCCACAGTTGCGCTTGGACAGGCGCACTTCAGAGCACCGGGGAAGTGAGCTTCCTCATGCTGGAAACGGCAATGCTTGATTTGCTTGAGCAGAAGGTGGCCAAACCTTCCCCCCCGTCCCCCCCCACACACTCCCATTCTTCCCGCACCCTAACTGCGAGAATTTTCCCCGAACTTTGCACCGCCCTGTAAAGAATGAAGAGATGCAATGCTCAGACCTGCCTGCATGAGCCCGGGCCGGGAGAGAGAGGACAGACAGAGAGGCTTGGAAAGACGCGCTTCAGAGCACCTGAGCTTCTCCAACCCAATGGATCACCTCATTCTGGAAACACTAATCTAGTTCCTTCACGCCGAACGCGACAACTGGTTCCTGGGATCCGAGATCCCACGCCGCCAGAGACAGCAGTCGCGATTCAAAACCTGGAGCGTGGGAACTTCCCTCAGGCGAGCCGAGAGCACTGCAAACCAAAAGCCTGTGCATGAGCGAACTGGCGAGATACTGAACGGGCTCCGACGTACTTCACAAACAAGTCTTACAGACACGTCCTGATCTAACCCAAACTGGAAGGACGTTAATGCCTACATTGACCGACATGGCCGATCTGAACAGTTCATCCCAAAGCTGCTCCCCCATCTCTGCAGGAACTGTGCAGCTGCAACGGGGCAGAATGCGGACTTGTGCACTTGTTCCAGTATTTCCAGTCTCAGTATCTGCACAGTGCGTGCTTGGCTTGGCTTAGCTGGGCAAACGTGCAAACGCATACACGAACTGGCTCTGAGACTGGCTGAGACTGCTGTTGCTTTGAGCTCCGATTCTGAGTCGCCCCGGCTTGAAAGCTCAATGCTCTAGGCTGGAACGTTAACCCAGGATCTTCAATGTGTCGACCTCGATCTAGAATCTTGAGGCATTATTCGGCAACTTCTGTGGGCAGAAGGCCTTTGTGCACTGGTTCTGGCCTGTCAGCACTGCTTCGGCTCAATGACCTGTCACTGTGACACCCCGACTGCCGAAAGTTTGCGGCTTAGATGCTCAAAACGGTACCGGAACTAAGCGTAACTAAGCCACGTGAGGACCTCTCCCTGGAATCGTGACCTCGACCTCAGGGTCGTTCGATCTGAATAACCCTCAACGTCCAGGGAAATCCCCAACCAACTGTTGCCAAGCACGCACTGCGATTTAAAGAATGCACTTTGGAAGGACGCTTGGCTCAACATGTGGCGTCTGAAACCTAATGCCCTAATACCCTCATGTCCTAACACTCTCAAATATTGACTCGAGGTCCCACATGAAATTCAAGCAAACATCCTGCGCCGGACCTACGCAAACAGCTCCATAACCGAATCCCTCATCCATGGTTTCATGCTTCAGCAACCAGAAAGGCTGCTGCAAAGATTCTGCGCTACCTGCACGGAGCGCTTGCGCCTTCTAAACGCTCAGGAGTCTCACGCCCGCTCCTCCCCCATCCTCTCTGCAAGAACAGGAATATGTTCTCGGTACACGCTTGGATCTGGGGAAGCGCTTGGGCTCCGATTCTGAGCTCCGCCCTAGGACCAGGGAAGCGAGCTTCAACCCAAATGAGCTCCTGGAAACGGTAATGCTTAATTCCTTCACCTCGAATGCTACAACTGAGGGGTAGACCTTGAGAATCGGAGCCCTGAGAGCAAAAGAAACGCCTGCTTTGTCGATGCGCCTGGTCGTCTTTGGCTCTGTGTAAATACTGTGACACCTCGCCGGAATCCGAAATTTGCTGGGTATGGCATGAATCGCCTGGCGTGGATGCTCAAAACAGGAACTAAACGTAACTGACTGCTGGAACCTCGACCTCGACCTCAGTGTCGTTCAATCTGAATAACCCTCAACGTCCCTTGACATCCCCAACCAACTGTCGCCAAGCACGTGCTGCGACTTGTTTAAGATAATGACCTGCACTTAAATAATGCGTTTTGGAAGCGAGCTTGGCTCAATATGTGTCAGAAACTTAACGGCTGCCTCGGTTCACTCAAATATCGAATCAAGGTCCCACGCGACATTCGGATCAGCCGTGGAAGGCAGGCAAACATCCCGTTCCAGACCTATGCGAACAGCTCTGGTACTAAATCCCGCGTCCATGGATGAAAAGCTTCTGCAGCTGGAAGATGTCTCTGCTTTCAGGGACGGCGTTCGAAGACTCTGCAAAGAGGCCAGAACTCCTCACTGAAGCCACCACTAATGTTACACCGCTACACCCGCATTTATCTGCGGGTCGAGCCTTTCGGGCTATTCAGGGCTGGCCCACTGTTTGGGAGTCTGGAATAATGTGAAGTTGTTCGGGCCGACGTGAGAATTATACGTTCAGCTCAGGATTCAAGAATGCTCAGAGGCTAGGGGTCAAGGTTCTGGGAACTTGAAGAGGGGGGGGCCGTCAAACAGGATCCAACATTAACTACACTCCATGAACGTTGCGCTTTCTAAAGCTCATGCCGGCTCCTCCCCCATCCTCTCTGCAGGATTTCTGCAGCCGCAGCCGGGCAGAACGCGCACTTGGGCAGTTGTTCCGTTCTCAATATGTGCCCAGTACGTGCTCAGTATGAGCTTGGCGGATCTGGGCAAACGCTTGCGTGTCCGACTCTGAATCGATCCGGCCCCAAGAACTTTAACCCAAGCAGTGACCTCGTCCTGGAAATTGCAGTCTCGACTTAAAAATTCAATCCTAAGGCAACTACATTTTCTGGACAGAAGGCGCTGGTTTCGGCCTCAGCACATGCTTGGATGCAAGTGCACGGTCTGTCAAAAATGAAGTATCTTAAAGCACATGTTCTCGAAATTTACTAAACGCATGGCCCCAAATCCGAAAATATTTGTGGGGAGGCTGGACAACCTTTGCCCTTGTTTCGGCATCCTTGTGTCGACTGATCGGCCCATGTGGGTCGAGCTTGGGAAGGTCATCAAAGCTGCAGCGCAGGCGGAAATGAGATGTGCACCTCTCTGTCCTCTGTGCGCAGTATCTACACGAGCAGGATATTTCTGACAGAGCACTGCACGCGCGAGCACAGGTCGACCTTTTTGTGATTGGCCTCGAACTCGGAGGGGCGCACCTTGTGCGATTGGGCTCTCTGGCCAATGGCGCGAATGCGCGCAAATCAGAGGGGGGTAACGGACTGCGGAATGAAGGTTAGTCATTCTGCGAACTCTGTGGCACAAGGGCAGGCGTGGCGAACTTCCACGAGCCGCGGGATTCTACGAAGCCGACCAGTTTGCAGCAAAACTAAAAATCGTGGGGGAACACCCTCCTGCGAACCCAGGAAAGGTTCTACGAGCTTAGTGGACACTCTTCTGCGAATTCTGCCAGGGGCACTTCCTTTCCCATTCTTGAGGGTCACCCATTTGAGTTTGCCATGAGTGGCAATTGATTTGTGTGGATGCACGAGACTGGAGTAGCTGGAATCACATCCACTGCAACCCACGTGGCCACCCTGATTTCGCTGATCATGAAGCATGGACTGCTCGGCATCTGCATGTCAACTGAAGCTGCGGGGGGCTGCCTCGTCCTGAGCGATCTAACGGAGATCTCACGCAGAGCTTGAGGTATCTTAAGACCTACATTGACCGACATGGCCGACCTTCGATGTCGCGCGGTGAGAGTCCTGGCATCTATGACTATGAAGCCCAGCCTTCCCACCTTTGTCAGGAAGCGACCAGAAGTCCGGAAGCTGGCATGATGCTTTGGGGCTGCAGAAGATTGAGGGCGAGACATTCCGAAGCCGTGCTCACCCGGTGTAAGGAGCTGAAGCTATAACTCCACAAGGCCTGATGCTTCCGTCGATGCCCAGCCCTTCCACCTGGGCCAGAAAAGCCCCGAAGGCCGGAATCTGGCACCTGGCAGGACGCAAGCTTCTGAAACAATACTTTGGGGATCCCGGACTCTGCAGCCGTGCGGCCTGGTGCGGAGCAGCTGCCCCACAAGGGCCGCCGCGGTGCTCAAGTGCTCCAGACCTCGCATCAGGTCTATCGGCATGCTGAGACCGCAGCTGCAATGTAAAAACGCTGAGACTCTGCACAGACTGCCTTGATGTGGAAAGAAGATGCAACCCTTGCTCTTCATGATTGATCGCGCTGGGACTGCCTGCACAGCGGATGCAGGGGGGTGTGGGGTTGGGCTGGGGAGACCTCGCACCATCCATGGTGAGACGTCTAACACGAGACATGTTGAGCCTGCACGGACTGTTTTCCTGTTGAAAGTTTTGCTGGCTGGCTCCGAAGATGTAGAACGTTTCTTTTGTGCACCCACTGTCGTTTGAATCCGGTTGGAAGTCTCGGGAGATTTCGGAGGAGGAAAACGATTAGTTGGGCATGGTTTTTCTTGCTGCTGTAATACTTGTTGTCGGAATTCGTTGTTTGTCCTGGTCGCAAAAACAAGCACCAACAAAACTCTATACGGCTTTAGTGCACCTCAAAATCGACTCATCGTCCACGACTCATCGTCCCACACGCGAACCCCAACCCATCCCCAGTCCATCTCAGCTTCCAGCCAGAAGATGGAGGGAGCGACACAGAACGGCCAACCGCAGGGACTGCTGCCCTTCAGCCTGAAAAGCTTCCTTCAGGTGTTCAACATCGCACGAGGTGAAGAGTTTTGGGGTTCGGTTTAAGGTTTGGGGTTTCTGGTGTCGGGCTTTTCGGAGAGCGGAGCCTGCGCTTCTTTTTGTAAATTCCAAATTCTATACAGTAACTCCACACGCCTGTGGTACTCCTGTGGTCCAAGCACAACAGCAAGAAACACAAATCAACAAGACGAAAACATGTAACTGCCGCACCCACCCTTTTCTAGGGTGCCTCGGCCCTGAACTACTTCCGGCAGCCCAGAAACACCTGATAGACAATGGATGGAATGGTCGAATTCAGCCCCTGAGCCTAGGAGGGCTTTTCCCTGAAGGGGTACCCACCCCCCCCCCCCCCCAAGGCCAAAAAGGCTCATTTTATAGGCAAAAAACCCTTTCTCTCCATGCCCCCACCCCCCCCCCCTTCCTCTGCCCCCCCTCTGACCCGGCCCTTCGAGCCCTGCCGGCCCCCGCCCTGCCCCACTGCCACCCGTCCTTTTTTTGAAGCGGGTGGGAATCGAGGGCGACAGCCCTGAACCTAAAAGGCAGTCGTTTGGGTGGTGGCCTGCGAAAACTCACAGCGGGTGGGAAGAATGAAACCAACACCAATGAAAATTGTTGGTCTGCATTGAAAACAAATGCCTTCGCGTGACATGCCGTAGGGGCGCCATTTCCACATGGCACCTACTGCCGCTTCGCGACGAGACGCTAAACCCCTAAACCCCTAAACCCCTAAACCCCTAAATAAACCCTACACCTTAAACCCTAAAACACTGAGTGCCAGAAGCTCCAAATAGAAAGCTGGAACCCTAATCCAACTCGCACAAATACGTCTGCGAGCCTTCAAGACCTCTCTTTTTTCATTTGCTGGTGCTGCGACTGCGAGTGATGTACTTCACTCCCAAGCGCCGCAAGTACTCGACAGTACTCGTGTTTCTACGGAGAGCAGCCAAAAGCATCAACCGCATCTCGCTTCGCGTCTGACGTGCTCGCTTCAAGCTTTGGGGTCTGCGAGTGGCCCCAATGACTGGCACGTCACATGTGACTCCAAGTGTAGCGGCTGCGGTGGCATGGCAACTTTGGCTCTGCCGGCCAAGCCGTGCTGAACGGACCCAAGAGTTTGCGCTTGACTTCACGCCATTGCGTGGGAGACGCCGACGTGATTTCATAGGTCTTTCCTTTGCATACTTGGATGGAAGACTGAATCGAATCAACCACATAATATCGTAATGAAAGCCCGGCTTTTGACCGTGCTCTCTTCGAGTTGCCTGCCAAATCATCATCTCCGCAATTCTGTTTGCATTTGCCAACTGGAGCAACCCTGAATCATGCACGTTCTCTGCCGAATGATGACCGAGACAGGATGAAGACAGGAAGTCTGGTGCCACCCATCGACGGATCGCAGTGCTGATGGAAAGCAGCCAATCTCAGGAGCATGTTGCTAAACAAGGTGCGTCTTCATGAAGGCATGGCTGTAGTCTGCACATGACTGACTCAGACACCGTCGGAGTTGCTGCAAGACGTGCCAAGCAAGAGGCTTGGGCAATGTGTGTTCCAGCTGGAATCATCCAATGGCATACTGTAGAACGCACAAACATTGTTACAGAATCTAAGTCTCACAGGCCAGACTCAAAAGGGACAACGGCACATCACTTTGAGACGTTTTAGTTGCAGCTTGGAGGCCTTGCATGTCACGTCAAGCCGAACATAAACGGGTGAAGACCGCCACTCCGGGAATCGAAGACCTTCTTTGATTTTCACGGCCAGGGCCAAGGCCAAGAACAAGGCCAAGCGGCAGATGGCAAAGCGGCAGTTGGGGCAGATGGCCGCTGTGCTACCGCGCCATCGGTTTCGGCTAAGGCCTGAGGATCCTGAGGCAACCACGGGCAACCGATGCCGGGAGCACTGAGCAACCTGAAGCCTGAAGTCCTCGCGGCAAGTCGCGCCCGTCGCGCCCGTCGCGCCCGTCGTGCCCGTCGCGCCCGTCGCGCCCGTCGCGCCCGTCGCGCCCGTCGCGCCCGTCGCCAGTGGCACGAGCTGCACGTGTGGCCTGGCAAAAAGTGCAGCCCAACGCCCATGTATTGCGCACACTGCTGCAAACCTGTTGGTTGCCTAACGTCCTCGGTCCTCGGCTACATGAAGTCCCGGACTGGTCAGGTGGTGTCTGCTACATGCTTGATGAGGGAAGGGCACCTAAGGGTAGACCGACTTGTAAAGCTGCGGAGGCGCAAGAGCTTGCAACTGCCTTGCTTTGCAAAGCTGCTCTCAGCCATTCCACCCTGGTGAAACTCATGGCCACTTTGTCTCTCCAGTCTTCTCTGGCCTTGTGCTAAGCTGCACACCGGCATATCGGCATGGTCCGGCGTGCACGTGTGCTTTCGGGATGACTTGCACGCTTCCCAGGCGTCATGACTTGACGAGTTCTTGGAGTCGGCTGCAACCACTCAGGCATCGCAACTTGGCAAGTCGCCCAGACTTACAACTAGCAGTGCCAAACCGGAGCCTGCGCAGGCCGCACGGCCAGTGCGGCATCGCTAAGTCAGGTTGGCTGCTGCCTGGCATCCTATGTCGTGAGCAAACGTGCAAAGCTGCGTGGTTCGTCAGCAGGGCAAAGGATGGCATTGGAACCACACCAACTCACTGCATGGGCCTGCTCGAAGTCATCATTCAATGCCCATGCTCTTGCAAGTACAAACTCGCCAGTGCAAATTAGGCTGAATCAGAAACCCTACAAATTGAATAGGTGACTAACAAAAAAAGTTGAGTTTCGAAACGACGCTGCTTCGATTTCGCTGACCAAGCGATTTTTCAAACAGCAAAGACTCGGACTTTGTCAAACTGAACTTGTTGCTCAAGAATTTCCGACAAGTTTGTCTGCAAGTTCGGTGGAATGCGCGCAGGCGATGCTCGGCACGACAGAGAAATAAGTTGTACAAACAAAGGGCATCTGACTCCACCCATCCCCTGAACAAGTGAAGTTGCTCTCGCAAAACCAATGCAATGAACTACGACCTCTTGCTTGACGCACACAAACTCAGTCGATTGACATCTTGTGCAAGTTTCGCAACACGACTGGAGTCGCATGCATGTCAGGCATCATGATTTCACAACAGTGTGGCAACTCGTGGAGTCGACAGCAGCAACCACTGATGCATTGCAAAGTTGGCCGCCTAGCGTCACGACTGACAGCGCCAAACTGGAGCTTGCGCCAGCAGCGGCCCAGCTTGGCATCGCACAGCCAGGTGCGATGTCACCAAAACTCTGAGGAGCTAAGACCGAATATCTCTAGAGGCTGCATTTCAACGAGACGCCTTGGTTTTGCAGCTTTTTTGCTCTATTCCACGCGAATATATGTCCCTAAAGCCGAGCGTTTTGGGACTCAGGCTGGCCACCGCAAAGCCACGAGGCTGCAATGCTCCCTAGCATCCCATGTCGTGCGCATTCTTCAGATTCTCAAGACCTGTCGGAAATCCTTGCCTCAACGACGCTCGAATGGTCAAGGCAACACAGATTGGCTACTAAAAAACGGAGAACCGGCTGCAAAGCTGTGTGATTCGTCAGCAGGGCAAAGGATGGCATTGGAACCACACCAACGCACTGCATGAGCCAAGCCCAAACCAGTTCCAGGACGTCGTGCACTGAAAGCCGTTGAGACACCAAATGCGGGTATTTTAACAGATGGGCTTGTGACTGGAAGGCTCAACAACGCACCTGCTTGGATGCAACGATCACAGGTGAGCGACTGGCAAAACCATACAACTTCAAGCGTTTTCGTGTAAGAAGATGTCGTTTTTGGGGTTTCGCTATATCGCTCTGCAAGTGCTTTGGGTTCTCATTCTCGGGGCTTCCCTAAAATCACCGCAGACATATCTCTTGTGCAGAGAGTTTTGCCTTTTTCTCACACGCATTCTACCTGATGCATTTAGCATGAAGCTCATGCGCCCTCCAGAATGGGATATTCGCGTCCTAGCTATCTGCATCATTGCGATAAGGGACATCGACTCCACGGTGCAACAAAAAGCTGGCCACCGAATCGCAAGCTGGCAAGTCCAAGAAATGAAACACTGGTCGAGCATAGCCATAGCTTCCAGCATGCGGTTGCCAGCATTGCTGTCAACGTGCTGCTGGAGTGCATAGCTGAACGAACATCAAGTTGGTGCACACAGGTGCACACGGCTCGTGGCATCAAGACTTATCAAGACGGAACCGCTTCAGGGCGCAGCCTTGAGCCGGTGAACGCCAACGTTGAGGATACATGATCCAATTTTGCTCCAAAGCAGCGTCACATCGAGCTTCAGGTCCTGCAGCCCCGCACCAGCCTGCGCGTGGCCGGCTTGACGAACTGCAAAGTCCGCAAAGCCACCAAGTTGGAGTTCCTACTGAGCGCTTAGAAAGCTGCTTGAAGGCCGGAGGACTGCATGGGTGGGATTGCTTCGTCTGGAATTAAAAGCCCCCTTGCGCGTACTCACAAAATGCTCGGGCATCACACGTTTTGCGGGCTGCTTCGATAACGTGCCCATGACAGGCAAGGCTTTACCGATGTGATGCTTGGCCAGTGGCACTTTAGAATTGCATTTTGACAACAGCAAAGAAATCTTTTGCCTGCGATCCTTGCGGCCAACGCAGCAGCACAAACAACAGGCGCTCAATACAAGAGTTCACGATTGCTGTACCCATGAGTCTTTGGACCTCTCGTTGGTCCAAAGGGGCTATGCAATACAATGTGCTCAAACAACAACTGCCTCAGAAGCGTTGCGCTCAGTGGCTGCAACGTGTGGCTCGAAGTAGGCATGATACAAGTGGTCCGGCAGTTGGCAGCCAGCAACGGGTTTCGGAGCGGCCCGCGGCTCCCAAGTCGAAGGAGCTGGTGTTCAGGTGCGAGGCCAGCGAGGCAATTCCAAAGTCCAACAAACAAAGACTGGTCGTGGATATGATATCTTGGTATGTCTGAGTCACGAAATGTCAAGCGAGGCAATTTTGCAACGTGAGGAACTGCACGTCTCCCGGCTGATGCGACATGCATTGGAAGACCTTGCGGTAATGCAGATGACAATGCATGCTTGCGGGGCTTGCGAGTTGTGGCTTCAGTCTAACACCAATGCACCTGCACATGCCAGAGAAGCTTTGCAGGCTTAAAGGGTACCGAATCCAGCAAAGCGATTTCTCAAGCCTAACACTCTGAGAGCTAACTTTCCAACTGTGGGCAAGGCTGAATTGGGGAATATGCGAAATCAGAGAAGCGAAATCAGAGAACTAGAATCTGATTCCAGCACATCTGCGTGCATTCTGCATGGTGAACTTTGGGCACTCAGCCGACATGGATTCAAAGCAAACTCACTGAAGCGTGACGCTACAACAGCTAGGATGACTGCATCCGTGTCTAATTGGGAGAAGATGCAGCAGGACACCGAATTTCGAAGAAAGCACACAAACATCCTGGAAAGCCATCTGGCAACACACAAAACGATGGTCTACTGCAAGTTCATAGCTTCAATGCTAATGAAGCATTAAAACAGGCAGAAGACCTGGGACAAACTGTTGGCATACAGCCCAGAGGCAAACTTGCCAAACGGACTCCTAGTTCTCACGGAATTTTGGCATGGCTTCAATGGCTTCATCTGGCACTCCCCCAAGCCCAAAGCTCCATGGAACCAAAACTTTAAGCCTGTAGGCCAAGAGCTTGCAATGACAGAGTTGCTGGGCACAGATTTACAACAAATCTGGCAAATCAGGTCGAACATGCCGTCCACAAGACTCACGAGATCGTGCTAGCCGAATGGGCCTAATGCAATCAGCTGAGCATCCTCGGCATTTGGGTTAAGCGCATCCAGGCCCGATGACACTTCAAGGCTGCCAAGGCTGACATTCCGCGAGATTGATCATCTTCTTGGACCTGCTGCAAATCCTCGAAAGGCTTTGGAAGTGGATCTTTGGGCGACATGTCTGTTTCGGTTCGAAGGGTCCCAGTTGTGCCTGGGTTTGGATGCGGAGCTGGTTGAAGTGGGCGGCATCAGGACAGATGAGTACGGAAGTGTGGAAAGCAATGGCAGCACAGGCGCCAAGCGTGGCAAGTTGGCAGCGGTGCACCAGTGGCCCTTCACATCACACAGCACCTTGCTCCACAAAGCCACAAACCTATGAAATACCCGGTCAGCTGTGGCTTGGCATCCATTGCAACGGGACTTGTTGAAATCACGTCAAACCTGCCATGTAGAAGATCTCTGTCGCGCCTTGAGCTGAAACAGGCCCTGCTGCTTGTGTTGTGCTTCGAAAGGTGCCTTCAACTCCGTGGGCCGAGAAAAACCACATGACATCAAGGCAATGTCTCGATGCAGCTATTGAATTTCACAAGTAGGCTTGGAGTCTTTGCAGGCTGGGCAAGGTCTGATAAATCGAGTCTTGCATGAGTCTGGTTCAGCATCGTTTGTTGAACCACAGACCACCTTGACCACCTGGGCCATAGATGGACCATGATCCCAAAACCTGCAACGGCTCGCATGGCTTGCAATTCCCCTTGTAGTTCTCCACCGGGAAGCATACACGATACTCAAGAAGGCAATCATCGGAGGAACGGTGTGTTACAGCTTCCACACATAAGTTGCTTGACATGTGCGATTGAACCCTTGAATGCCGATGAACTTTGAGCACAAGCCACTTCACTCGATTAAGGCACTCAAACGGCTATGCTTGCCGTCTGAACGTCTGCATGGCCGCAATGCAAACATGTTCCCTGGCAGCAGCTGCGCAGCTTCCTACTACTTCATGTCTGTCCGCTGTATGCACTGCAGGAGACACCTGCAGCCTGCAGCGGGAGTTCTTTCAAGTCCCCAGTCGAACATCTAGCCGACCCGCAGAGCATGCATGCAGCGATGACACTTTGATGCTGAGAGTGTCCAAGGCAAGCATTGTCAACAAAGGAGCTTCCCTGGCGCATATTCAACCTCGACGCAGACCTGTGATGAACCCTCCAAGTGCTGCACGCACAAGACGCCACCTTCCCCACAGCCTTGATCTTGGCACGCGCTGCACAGGGGCATACTAGCCCATCAGACGTCTGCTTGCCAATGCTCAAGCCAGCCAGGGAGCTAGGCGCTCTAGTAGCTAGCTGGATTGGCTAATTTAAGGCACATGTTCAAGAAGGCAATCATCGGAGGAACGGTGTGTTACAGCTTCCACACATAAGTTGCTTGACATGTGCGATTGAACCCTTGAATGCCGATGAACTTTGAGCACAAGCCACTTCACTCGATTAAGGCACTCAAACGGCTATGCTTGCCGTCTGAACGTCTGCATGGCCGCAATGCAAACATGTTCCCTGGCAGCAGCTGCGCAGCTTCCTACTACTTCATGTCTGTCCGCTGTATGCACTGCAGGAGACACCTGCAGCCTGCAGCGGGAGTTCTTTCAAGTCCCCAGTCGAACATCTAGCCGACCCGCAGAGCATGCATGCAGCGATGACACTTTGATGCTGAGAGTGTCCAAGGCAAGCATTGTCAACAAAGGAGCTTCCCTGGCGCATATTCAACCTCGACGCAGACCTGTGATGAACCCTCCAAGTGCTGCACGCACAAGACGCCACCTTCCCCACAGCCTTGATCTTGGCACGGGCTGCACAGGGGCATACTAGCCCATCAGACGTCTGCTTGCCAATGCTCAAGCCAGCCCGGGAAGCTCTGCACAGGCGAAGACTAGCCCATCACACGTCTGCTTGCAAAACTGAAGCTCAACATGTGGCCCTTGCAAAGACTGGATGAATCAAGACTACGAGCACGGGACCTTGTCAACGTGGCACAGAAGTTTCCCATCCAGTGCCGAGACCAGGTTGTCAAAACACTGTCTTTGTCGCCGCTGCGCACCTCTTAACACCGCCTTGCAAGTCAGCCTCTGCCCAGGCTGCACCTTTGCTGAAAGCGAGGCAGGACCAAGTACCTGAGCGGAGGTTGGCCAGCATCACATTTACAGCTGGGAGCCCACAACCCGACCAGCTCGACCAGCTCGACCAGCTCGACGGGCTGGGATGGTTTGAGAAGAAGTTACCACACAACCTGGCTGTTGGCAGTAGAGCTGGCCTCATAGCCGCCCAACTTCGTTCCCCACAGTACCAACCAAGGCTCGTGACGATGTTGACGGAAAAGTCGGCAGAATGCATGACAGACATTTGCCATCGGACAACTGAAAGCAATACTTGAAGCCGAATGAAAGGCCGTCAACTGTTGGCGTGGCAAAGATTTAGATGCTTTGCACCCTGAGCTTGGCCGGACCACAATTTATATTGTTTTGCACCGCCCTTGTCTTTTTATGCTGGTATAAAAGCGTCCTGTTACCTGTTTGTTTCACGGCCAATTGCCGCTGCGGATGGTCTTTCCTTTTCCCTGCTGTGTAGGCCCGCTGGTCACCAAGCCGCTTCCAGCGCCGTCCCTTCCAGGCTGTGACAGTGCTTCTTGCGGTGGGTAGTATACTTAGTATACCCTTTCAGTGGCTCGGCCGAGCTGTGGAACCCATGCGGCTGCAGCCCGCACGCCAGCGATATCTTCAAATCACCACGTAACTCCCTTGTTTGGGTGTCAATGATTTACATCATTGGAGATGGCTCATGCTTGTTCAACCACATGTGGGATTGGAAAAAGAAACAAAAGAAAGGCTGGCCATGCTACATTCCAATGCAAACATTGGGCGTGCACACTGCACATGCTCGACACAATGCACAGATTTGCTCCTCCTGGATATCATGCAGCAAACATCTTGCAGCTCTTCCCATTGCAACTCTGACATGCATGTACGAAACACACAAAGGCCAGAGGCTTTTGTGGGCAGATTACTGGGCAGGGGCACGAGTTTCAGTGCCCAGTCTGAAGAAGGGGTTTGCCAAGAGGAAGCATCGAATTGACAAACGGCAAACAACCCCTTCACACCCTGCATAGCCTGCACACTGACCTGCCAAAATCATCCATGCTAGCAGAGCGGTGTCAACACAGTGCAACTTGGCCAAGTGTACCCGAACCTCGATGCTCGGATGATTTGGTAGGTTAGATGCACGTCCGTGTGCACTGAGGATTGCTTGTCTCGATGCTCGAAGCCTTCCGTCAAAACCTCCAAACTGCTCTGCGAGCGCCCCAGGCTTCAGAGGCTGCAACTGCAGCAACTCGCCATGAAAGCTTCGGAAATTCTGAAATGTTGCGTCGCAAGGCACATGTCGCCGAATACTTCCAAAAACTCCTTCTAGAAGTGCTGTATCTTGATTTTGGCTTGTCTTTGGAAGGTCAGGGCAAGCATAATTGCCTTTCAGTCCGCAACTCACGGGTGTCGAGACTAATGTACTGTTGGCCTGGTTAGGGCTTAGATGGAAAGGCCCGCAATAAAGCCCAACAAGTCTTTGCGCCTTCTCTTGCATGCAGCCACAACCAATTGAACGCGGTGCTAAAGAGACTCCTTAAGCATTGAGCATTTCCGGGCTATCAACCCGGCAACTAAAGGCACGTTCGGGACGATATTATGGAGACATTCGGATGGGTGGACCTTGGGCAAGACTTGCTCTTGGCACCTCATGCGCTCCGAAGTCAGCATCATATTGGGGCAAATTTCTAAAGCACACCTTTGATGTGCGACCATGCTATCTACTCTTCCTGCAAGCCAGACGATGCCACACGGCGCAACTGTCAACCACATTCGCAACCCCTTTCAAGCTTCCCTGACCAGTACGCCCTTGGGACATGCCTGGGCCTTTTGAGAAGGGTGCCCGGACCGCCCCTGAGAAGACTTTTCTTTCCTGAACCCCCCCCTGAAAAAACCTTATGGGACCGCTGAGACCGTGAAACCATCAGGCCCCCTTTGCTGCACCAAGTTGACATAGGACTTGCATGGCTTTCCTGTGTCTGCGATGCGCACGCTATACAAACACCCCGCGGTGGGCCAGCCCGGCTGCCGATGCGGCACACGCAAGCGCTTACAAGTATGCAACTTGCATGTAGGTAGCACATGCCTTCTTGACCCTTCCGTCTCTGAACGGACTCGCCCTACCATCTTTGTTGATTCGTTGCCCTATTCGACCGCTGAGAGGAACAACTGTGGCTTCTTGATGCCACGCATGCCATACTAGTCTCGGAGGCCCTTTTTTCAGACTGTCATGCCATTGCAGCAAGCTAAGCCTCAACCTTCGTCGTTTTCAGCGGGCATCGAGATCCCTGTTACAAATTCTAGATCGAATGCTGCAAGTAGGACATAGTAGGACATAGTAGGACCCCACCGCACATACCTGGTGTGACTACAAGGGTTGCATGGCCGGCTCCTCGGCTCGGGGGTCTCGGGGTTTTTCAATCCGCCACATGTCTCAAACGGTTTGCGGCATCAAAAGGTCACGAATACATAGAGAGCTCCTAGCTCCAACGTGCACACCAGTGACACGTGTACATCCAAGAAGCTTTCAGAAAGCTGCTCGGAAGCGAGGCTCAGATGGACCGTGCATTGCTTGGCAAGTGGCAGAACCTTGCTACCAGATTCGACATGACGATGATGCAGATGCAACATGGTCGGACTGCGGCATGTGCATCTTTTCCTTGATGCATATCTGCAACCCAATCGTGGGTCTTGCACAAGCCCCGGAAGATCGAAGTCCTGAAGCTGCAGGCGTCAAATGTTTACAAAAGGCACTCATACCTGATGCTAGTACTTTACGTTTGACGTCTTTTGACTTTCGCAAGAGCAGCAAAATGCGTCTCTGAGCCGCCTACAGCCCTTGTCCGGGCCTGGTGGGTCAAAAAGGCAAACTGAGCCTCGCGAGGGCGCGACCATCCAATACTGGTAGCATGCCTGCTACAGATCAGCTTCATCCACCCCATCATGGTTGCGCAGTGCTGAACTGGCTTTAATGTTTCTAGGGTCTATAATCAAGCTTCTTCAGGATGCTCCTCGACGTCACCGAGCTCACTTCGACCGACGCTTCTCGCACTTCTCGCGCTTCTCCCGCTTCTCTCTTCATGGCTCCGGAAACATCTCAGATGCATCCAAACCTGTCCTGCGGCTCCGCTGTCCTTAAAGTGCAGTGTGGACTCGCGGGCCTGCATGTACTTGCGAGGATCGTCCATCATCCTGACCCACACCTTGCCCAAGCGGAACTTCTCCGTGTTCCCCGACTTCCCTCCGTTGACGACCTGCCGAACGTGCGAGCAGACTGTCTGCCACTCCGTGGGTCGCACGAACTGCCGCAAGGTGGGCAGAGCGTCGACCTCTCTCGCGTTGCCCTCCCTGCCGGCTTCTTGTCGTTGGTTTTCCTTGTACTGCACGTGCACTTGCACTACTTCGTGACGTTGCTCTGCATCCACCACGAGCATGAGCTCACTCAAGTGTGGCAAGCCACGAACCATTGATCCTTCGACCGCGCTTGATGCCATGGAGGATGCGCGTGAGCGAGGACGGCGGCCGGTGGAATTCATAGTCCCCAAGGTGACAGAAGGAATCTGCGCTGGCACTGCCTCTGGCACAATAGTTTCCGGATCTATCTTCAGGGCAAGCAGATGGTAGGCATCCGCGCAGCCATACAAGTGCGGCACTTGCACGTGGTACAGGTCCACACCAACCCTTTGCTGCTGCGCAGTGCGAAACGACACGCGGAGGCACGGCGCAGTTGCAGGAGCCGTCTGCTGATCATCATCTTCTTTTGAGATGAATTTTTGGAAACGCTGCTGCTCCTCACTGTCTTCGGACAACAAGTCCTGAAACGTGGCACCTTCCCACTCATCCTCTGACAGCAGAATGCGACTCAAACCCGTGCCCGCTTCAATCTTAAGCCTGTCATTCAGCAGCAGCTCCGCATCGCAAATGCCTCGCAGCAGCGTGCGGAAGCTGGAAACCAAAGTCTCAGCATCTGCACGTTGAAATTGCGCGGCGACGCGTCCGCGGAGAGTAATCTCAAACACGATGGCAGCAATAATGAGTAGCCCTGAGAATACAACCTGGGCATGGATGGTTGCAAACAATTCCGTTCGCTCCCAACCACGGTTCACGATGTGACGACACACCTCCGTGAGCGCCAACAATAGTTGACCATCCATGTGGGTCTGCCTGTCCACAAAAACGAGGATTCCGACTATCTGCGCAGCCTCCAGAATTTTAATATGGGCCGAGGAGTGGACATCGTGCGACTGTGGACCAACCCAATGACCAACAACCAGAAGCGAGTAGTTTAATACCCAGACACCTCTGAGACCTGCGATTGATGGGCGAAATCGTCCAGTGGCAACCGACCAGTGCAGGGCGTACAGGAAGCAGTTGGCCAACAACATGAATGCAAAGATCACGGAGTCGCTGCTGTCGTAAAGAAAGGGCACCGCAATCACACACCCCACGTTGAGATGTTGCACAAGCCGGGTTGTCACAACGCTGCTCTCCACTCTGATCCGATCCATGGCGTCGTTGACGCGCTTGTCCGAATCGCCGCCGGCGGATTTGCCCGCCGGGCCCAAATAGCTCAGGCCTTGATTAATTAAAGCCAGCAAATCTGCCCCGGTTGTCCTCCAATGGAAGACTGCAACAACGAGCGCGAACGCCAACCAAACGCCGACACTTGTCATTGTCATGGCTGGAGGTTCAGGCTTTTGGGGACTTTGCTTGGCTGGTTCTCGGGTGAAGTTTGATTCCTGCCTGTTTTTGTCTGGGCCCGCTGGCTCAAGAACACACAATGCGACGTGCCACTAGCGATATCATCCGCTGTCTTGCAGCCAAAATTCAATGGTGAAGATACAATCAACTTCAAAGCCCAAACTGGAGAATTCGACCTCACCTTAAACCAGCTGTAAAGCTCACTTGGGCGCTGGGCTTGTGCTTAGTACAGTTCTCGATTTGAGCATGTCATTCAGGGCCCACAAGCACCATCAAGTACGATCAAGTACGATTATGGGGTTGGTTCATATAATGTGCACTTGCTATCTGCGCTTGTTGACAGATCTCGCAGGCCTGCTCCGCCTCGACCACAAATTCTTACAGTTGCTTTGAGTATTGCTAGCATGGGGAATCATGGGGATTACTGTTATTTCTGGCAAAACTGCACACCTGCTCTAATCGGATCTGGTCATTCCTCTCATCATCGTATAGATCACTATTATTACTATTATTCCCGAAAGCGTCAGCGAGGGTTCTTTGGAGAAAAACGCTTGCCAGACACACCTCGATCTCGACTCACATCTCGACTCACACCGCTGGACTCACACCGCTTGACTTTTTTGTCTTTGTTCTTTAGCCGGGGCAGGTCTAGCGGGATTCGGCGGGGCACACCCTCTGCGCGTTTCGTGCGTGTCACGGCGCTCTCGCTTGAGCGCCGCGCGCATTGAATTTGTGAATCGCGCGGCCTCTGCGCGTTTCGTGCGTGTCGCGCTCTCGCTTGAGCGCCGCGCGCATTCATTTGGTGAATCGCGCGCCCTCTGCGCGTTTTGTGCGTGTCGCGGCGCTCTCGCTTGAGCGGCGCGCATTTATATTCTATTTTGTGAATCGCGCACCTGCTGCACGTTTCGTGCATGTCGCGGCGCTCTCGCTTGAGCGCCGCGCGCATTTATTTGTGAATCTCGCACCCTCTGCGCGTTTCGTGCGTGTTGCGTCGCTCTCGTTGTGGCGCCGTTCGAATGAATGTCGACTCGAAATTTCTTCTCATGTAGTACAAATTAAGCACGCGAAAAGCGTGCTGGAGCCGAGGGCGTGGAAAATCGTTCTTATGTAGTACAAATTAAGTACGCGAAATGCCTCTCCGAGGTCACAACAGCCCCTCTTGGACTCCACTTAACGCTTGGCTATTTTGTTCGTTGATTCAATCTGGGTTGAAGCAACATGCTAAACACCCTCAACATCCCTCAACCCAAGAAGAACTCTCCCAAAACCGCAAACCCAGGTCGCACAGTAAGCCTTTGAAACCGCCTCTGGCCCCTAAACCCCAAACCGCAAACCCTGAAACCCTGAGCATCCGAGGCCAGAGCTTGTGTGGCCAATTTCTTGGCATCGGTGCACCCGCAAGGAAGACAGGCCTGACAGGCCTTGTTGAGTGATCAGCATTAACCCCACATCCTAAACCGGGGAGACGTTTAGGCATTGCAGGTTTTTAATGCAGGGCTTAGGATGATTTCAGGGCTCGTTGCGCGGGTTTAAGGATTCTAGGTTGGGGCATGTGGGGACTGCGGCGTCCGACATGCAAGGTTGGGTTTTCGAGATGCATAGCCCGCGCCCGAGATGCACGGCACCAAGCCGTTTGCATCTCGAAAACCCAACCTTGCATGTCGGACCAGGATTCAACTTGCCTTCCTACAGCCACCTGTGACGCTTGCACCAAGGTTTTGCTATGTTTCTCCTTTTCTTTTTACTTTTACTGAGGTTTTCTCTTTACTTTTAATAGGATTTCCTCCACGGCCTCAGCAGCTTGCATCTCGAAAACCCACCTGTGCCGGTTGGACCCAGAATTTACTATTTTACTATTTTACTAATTTTACGCGAAATCGGCAGTTTGCATCTCGCAAACCCACCTGTGCCGGTTGGACCCAGATTGTTGACTACTTTACTGAATTTACGCGAAATCCAGAGAAAATTCCTCCTTCTCTCTTTACTTTTAGTAGGATTTCCTCCACGGCCTCAGCAGTTTGCATCTCGAAAACCCACCTGTGCCGGTTGGACCCAGAATTTGTACTATTTTGCTATTTTACTAATTTTACGCGAAATCGGCAGTTTGCATCTCGAAAACCCACCTGTGCCGGTTGGACCCAGATTTTATTACTTTACTGATGTTACGCGAAATCCAGAGAAAATTCCTCCTTCTCTCTTTACTTTTAATCGGATTTCCTCCACGGCCTCAGCAGTTTACATCTCGAAAACCCACCTGTGCCGGTTGGACCCAGAATTTACTATTCTACTATTTTACTACTTTGCTATTTTACTATTTTTCTATTTTACTATTTTGCTATTCTACAATTTTACTATTTTACTGTTTTACTTTTTTACTATTTTACTATTCTACTATTTTACTATTTTACTATTTTACTATTTTACTATTTTACTATTTTACTATTTTACTATTTTACTATTTTACTATTTTACTATTTTACTATTTTACTATTTTACAATTTTACTATTTTACTATTTACTATTTTACTATTTTACTCTTTTCTATTTTACTATTTTAGTATTTTACTATTTAGTTTTTTACGGACTCCAAGAAAGTTTGCATCTCGAAAACCTACCTTTGCATGTCGGACCCCCAATCTGCATGTTGGACAGAGGGATCCCCTGAAGACCCCTCAGGATTTGGGCTTCCGCAGGGTGGCGAGAGGCAGCATCCACGTGGTATGAGGCTCGCGCAACTTGACTCCGGAAGAATTCTGCCTTAGATGAAGGACAGGGTTCGCGCTTCTTCGAATCTCTAAACCCAAGCCTAAAAGACCTAAAGCCGCAACCCCTGAACCCTATACTTGTGTGCACGCCCAAGCACCTCGTTCAGGGTTTAGGGCTTGGGGTTCAGCATCTCATGTGACTAGCTAGTTCTAGTCAAGCCATTGTCGAGTCCTGGAAAAATACCACACACTCCCAAAGAACCTCGTAACATTAAGAACATGTAAAGTTCATTCAATCCACAAACCCTAGGCTCCATACCCTAAGGCCCAAACAAACACTCAGATCCTGGCCCAATTGGCCCTGAACCCTAAACCAAGCCCCACTAATTCAAAACTGATATAATTTCGGGCTGGGGCATTAATTCGGGTTGGTACCCAATCAGGGCTGGTACCCAAAATTGACCTTATTTTCGGCTGGACGTTCCTGGGCATTGATTGTTCGGGTAGTAGGGCATTAATATTGGGGTTGGTACCCTAAAACAGGGCCGGCACCCAAAATTGACGTTATTTGGGGCTGGGCATGAGGGCTGGTACCAAAAGCTGGGACTCCAAATTGACCGTATTTTGGGCTGGGGAATTAAGCTTGGTACCCAAATCAGGGCCGCTGCCCAAAATTGACCTTGTTAGGGTACCCGGTCAGGCAACCAAAATTGACCTCATTCTGGGCTTTTGAGCATTAGGGTTGGTACCCCCATTTTGGGTCCGGCAGCCAAAATTGACCTGATTTGGGGTTGTTAACTGTACACATGAAAGAGAGGGTTTTGGGGTTTGGGGTTTAGGGCTTCCACCTTATAACCCTAAAAGAACAGGACCACGTCTATACCGCTCTGATAAAATAACCATCTCAACCACCTCAGGGCTTAGGGCTTTAAGGATTTCAAGGATTTCTGGCCCTGAAACAAAAAGAAAAAGACATCGTCGCAAGACTGGCCACTTGCAATGCATTGAATGTCCAAGGAGGAAAACTCATCGTCCTGCCAGCAGAGGGTGGGCTTTTGAAGTCTGAGGCGGCCTTGGGGTGTTTGGGGTTTAGGGCTCAGGACGGTAGAACGTGCCATGTCTTGAAGAGGAGTCGCTGTTGAGAACGCAGCGGGCACGAAACAGCTCAAAGCCTTCCTGCAGAAATGGGGTCTCGTAAGCAGCCATTCCCTTGAATCTTTGGAGAACCAACGTGGGCCCCCGACCAGAGCCTAAACTATACTGTTGAACTGCAATGCCCTCAATTTTTGAGGGTGAAGGACATCCCTTACTTCGGCAAAATAGGCGTTTGAACCCCGAACTCTTCCAGCGCTTTGTTCGATCAGTAGGGCCCATGCACAGGGAGGGAAGCCTGGATTGCAAACCTCGCTAAACCCTATGATAGGACTTAGGCCGAACGGTTGAGGGTTAAACCCTCAACTTCTTGAAGCCTCTGCCCGGCAAAACCTCGAAACCACAAGCTCCCAAGCCCCAACCTGCAGGAGCACCTGACAGCATCTGACATCCGGCTGCATGCTGCAACAAGTTTCGGAGACTTAGAGATTCATGTAGCAAAGGATGGCTTAGCCATATCTGACATGTTAACATCCTGATGGCACAGGGCACCTCGAGCCCAAAGCGGAGCGCAAAGTGGGTGTAAGCAACTTTACCATTGGGGCTTGTGCTTGTACCCATCTGCAAGACGAGTTGCTCCATGGCGTATGTTTGTTTTATGTGTCGGCCACATGGACTGAAGTTGCACACGAATCTTCGTTTTCAACGATGATGGTGCTGATAGCCTCCATAGGTCCTCCGACCGTATCCATACTTGTCGATCCTGCTTCGCCCATGCGGCTCCTCGCCCTTCGGCCAGACCAAATTTATAGGAACGTCAACCGGGTACTCACCAAATCTGCTCGTATCATCGAAACAGACCGTGATGTTGCGACACCTTACTCGCGCATCCTTCACCATCCCAGGGTCCTTCTGCCCATGCTGCCCCATCACAATGACTGGCTCACCCTCAACAAAATACTTGTCTGGCAAGGCCCGTCGATCCTTGGCAATGAAAAGTTTACGATCCTGGCCAGCACCACATGAGACGTGAGGCAAACTGAGCTCATCTGCCAGAGTGTGTATGAGCTTTCGTCTATAAGATGGGATGCTTGCGGGCAACGTCCACACCTGCGAAGTTGTGTCGTATGTTCCCTGACCAAGGGTCTCTGGGCTGACGTGTCCAGCAAGCACTTGCTGCATGACTGCCTTCACGTCCGTCATGAACTCTGTATCCTGGCTGTACAAGTCTTGCAAAGCCTGAGGAACCTTCTGCCCACAATGCTCGAGGAGTCGAATTAGCTCCCCAGCGATCCAAAAGCGGCCCTCTGGCAGAAATGCCAACACCCTTCCATTCTTCTGACCAGGACGACATGTGCGGCCAATGCAGTTTGCATACTCTCCCATACTTTGCGGAAAGTCGAAGAGCACCACAGCCAGCGACAATTGTGAGCATGAGCTAGTGTCCTGGAAGTCCAAGCCTCTTCCGGCCAGGGAAAAAGTGGAAATCAGCGCCCTTGTATTTCTGCGGACAAAGTCCTTGTAGGAAGACTGCTGTGCATGCTGTGCATGCTGTGCATGCTGTGCATGCTGTGCATGCTGTGCTTCATGAGCATGATGATCAAGGACCGCAATCGGGTGAACTCCACTGCTAGTCACACGTGCGATGGCATCTCGGAGTTTCGAATCAAAGGCTACATGTCCAAGTTGTGTCCTATGACAGAGTATCAGCAAGGACTCCTCTTCTTGAAAATCCTCCGCAATCCACCTTAGCAGCTCCGCCATCTTCGCGTCAAAGCCACCATCAAAAGCACCAGGAAACAACTTCACGTCCTGAGAGATGCTGGGCACTTTCGGGTTCACCTGAATTTTAAACAGCTCCTCGCCACAAATGTCCAAGGCTGCCTTTTCGGCTTCGAGCGGCAGAGTTGCGGAGAAGAGAAGAAGCTGCCGGTCCTTGCGGAGCAACCGCAGCAGTTCCCGTATCTGCATCAGCCAAGTTCCTGCTGCAAGCATGTGGTCTGCTTCATCCAAAACCACGTAGCTCAGACGCTTGGCGCTGATCCAGCATCTCCTGGTCATGAGCTCCCAGAGCCTTCCGGGAGTTGCCACTAAAATCTCCGGCCACCTCCCAAAATCGGGGGCACCCTCCAGTGGAGTCTGAAGCTCTGCAGCTTGTCCGCCAAAGATCACACCCGCACGCAACAAGTCCTCTCCCTTCGTTCGGCTGCAGAACTGCTGCGCTACGCCATGCGTCTGAACTGCAAGCTCTCGAGTCGGCTCAAGAAAAAGAGCAATTGGTCCTTCGCCTTTTGTCAGCACAGGCTGAGCCATGATGTGCACTAATGCAGGCAGTAAGAAGGCCAACGTCTTTCCAGATCCAGTCGGTGCCACTGCAATCACATCCGCCCCTGCCAGTGCGCAAGGCCATGCTTGTGCTTGCACAGAAAATGGCAGAGCCTGCAGAGCCTCACTTGAAAACAACTCCATTGCCAGCTCTTCAACAAACGATGGGAAACTTGTTTCTTGAAATGTTTGAAATGGCTTTGGAGCTGGTCTCCCTCTGACACTTGTAACGACAATACCCCTGGACTTCCGATACTCCTCCACGTCCTCCTGAGTTCGGCGTCCAAGGACAGGGTGTGCTTCTTCGAGGTTTCCCCAGCAAAATTGCTCACAGCGGAGCGCCTGATCAGGGTGGTTCAAGTAAAAGTCCTTGTGCAACTTGGGTAGCTCATGGCTAAGCCAGTCTCCGTCAAGCACCCTTGCGGGAATGATCCGCGGAGCTACCTCCAATGCCTGCAGGTCCTGACAGGAACAGCATACACAGCAGTGGCCACACATGCTTCACAATCAGGCTTGAATCAGCTGTGCCTCAGCAACTGCAGAAGCATCTGTTGCACTGGCCATTGCAACAAAGCTACATGTGAGCAGTGTCAAAATAACTTGTTCATGCCCAACATGTCCTTGAATTTTGGAGCGTACCATACAAGATGTTCCACGCTCTGATTGTGGCAAAGCTGTGTGTTCAGGACGAGTCCCAGAGATGCCCAAGATCTGAAAGAAAATACAGCAGCGCAATGTCGTCAGCGAGTCTGCAAATTCTGCAACCTCCATCAACTCCCAAACCCCTCATGAGACACGGGTGACACGAGCTTGGATTCTGGGACATGAGTCCGGGTCAAGAACGTCTTCACACAGCAGTTGTACATTCATTATACGGTGCACTCTAACCATACCTCTATTCGCTCTATTCAAATCTGTTCTGGTCTGGCACAAGCTGTGGAGTGTCGGTCGTCCGTTTCTGTTTGGGCGAATGTGGGAATCTCGGTGAGACGCGGTTTTTTTCTTACAAGCCTCTGTTCAGGCTAACTGTGCCTCAGGAACAAGACGGAACACGGAACTTCACGGAACTTCACGGAACTGCAACTCGCTGCGAGGACTCCAAGCTCGGTGCGAACGAATGCAGATTCCCCGGGTGCAGCCGTAGACTGACAGACACGTCGTATTTCCAGCATTGGTAAGACTCCCAACAGGAGAGCATGGTGCACAAGGCCCAATCCCTACAGTAGAATTATGCGCAAGCAAGAAGAGTTGTCTCACGAGCTGGCCACAGTGCACACGTCTGCAGGGGCGAAGGACGCTGTGACTGTAGCAACACCTGTTGGTCAGCTGCAGCACATCATGTCAAGCTGGTACAGCATATCCTAACCGAGGCATCAACAGAGTTTGCATTGCGCCAGAACAGAACCACTTTTCAGGCTCCATGCCTGACAATAGATGCCACAGCTTTTCGAGGCAGGCACGGCCTGTTTACGCAACATCTTCGTGCCTGTACTGCCAGCACACAGTTGGAAAACAGGCTGCTCTGCTCTAAGAGTCAGGCCAGCGCAAATCTCTTCCAAACGCCTGCCCTGAGGAAGAGGGAACAAATGCATGAAGGAACAAATGCATCACGCAAATCTGATATCCAGAGCTGCAACCTCGGTCTCGTCAAAGCTCTTGCTGTCCATCTCGAAGCCGATTACATTGTTTGCTTCGTCGCGAATTTCTTTGGCGGCTTCCTCTCCATTTGTCACATGTTGGTTACTCAAAAACCCTATCATAACATATCGGACCTATCAATGCTATCCGAGCCTCGGAGGCGGTGAGATGCAAGCCCAGCACGAAAAACACCAACCTGTGAGCTGAAAAACGGGTAGCATGACACTCTCCTGGTACAACAACGTCTCAATCGAACACAATCGGCCTGCGAATGATCTTCATAGCAGGTATGTCACTGGATCCGGCATGCGCAGCGTTATCGTATCACAAATGTGATTTTTCATGGTTGTTCACAGTTCCTGGCACTTGCTGGACTGCGCCATTCATGTCTTTCAATGCCTTTCCCTTCCGCGGCAGCTGGCTGCAGCAAAAGATATCCACGACAAAGCCACAACAACGGAGAGTGCAGCAACTGCCCAATGTTGCAGGTCGGTTGAAAGCACATCTGCGGCGACCAGGCGCACGTATTATTCATCCCGGCACAGGCTCTAAGAAACAGCGATCTGCACCAACTGCCTTGCCATCAATCAGGACCCATGCCTGGAAGCAAGGGTGAATCGACGAACACAACTCATGGCATGACAGATCCTGCACTCACCCATCAGATTGGTGAGTGCCTGCTCCGTCATGCCATGAGTTGTGTTCGTCAACTGAAGCTCATCACATCTCAAATGACCTTGCAAAGATCAAAGCACAGCACCTCCCCATCTCCATTCCTCATACGAAGCCATCGAACGCCTGCGCTCTGCACAGCGAGACACAGCACACCGCGCGCAGTTAAGAAATGGTACGGCCTTCTACACAAAGTCCATCACCCTCCAGAATCTCACCTTGACCCTTTTGGCCAAGCTTGTCCTGAAAAGCTAGGTCAGGTCATGTCGCATAGCAGTTCTATCTACAACGCAATCTGTTGCTCCTTAGCAGTCTGTCTGGGATCAGCTTTGGGCATCAGGTAGACGAGAGGCTCCAACACAACCCAGTGCTTACCTCAAAGAGATTCTGAAGGTCAACACATGTCACGACCCTGTCTGGATCATCGTCGCTGAGCTGCACTTCTTGAGTGCCTCATCGCCCCAGCTGGTGGGCTGAACCTTCGCCATGCAAAAGCAAAATGGCACAGGCGCAGTGAGTTTTAGTGGACGTGCGTGGAAGTGGTAAATTCTGCCCAGGTCACGCCATCCACACGCAATGCCGCAGGTCCTTGGCCACGTCAGTGCATTGTGTCCCTCTCAAATCTCGCAACTGAGCTCCGCTTGTTCCTGAAAAGCAATAGGTTTGATGTCGGACGTCGCGCTCATACTAGCACCTATGCATCTCAGCTAGGAAAACACCCATGACGATCAAAGATCAAAGAAAAGCCTTCACAAAAACAGGCAAACTATGCCCACGGCTCATGGTCTCAACCTCCACTCACATTCGCGAATGCCGCGCGCAAGGTACAGCAAATTGACTGCGAATTTGATAAACTGTCACTTGTCTTATGGTTGTGGCGACAGTCTGGACAAGGCTGGTTGAAAGACAACTACAAACTAACTACAAGATGCTGCGAGCTAGGGATGGGTACAATCCCAGACCTGCGGGGAAAGGTCTTTGATCTCTTGATTGCACATTCTCGCTGAGCCATGCTGATTGCCTGCACAAACACAACAAACAGCACAAGCTGCATCTCAGAATGCTCAAGCAGCAGGGCAAGTGTCAGTTCTTTTTCTGCTGAAGGGCTGGTCGCATTATGGGCATTGACCGTGGCCTGTACTCATTGAGTCTCATTGATGGTAAAAGATGTAAAAAGTCTTGCACAGGGTTACAAGGTTTTAAAAGAATGCAGCACAGGCCCTTGAGGGGATGCGGGAGCATCAACAAAGCTGGTCCTTTGGAAGCAACGACTGCGTTGTGACAGAATTTCTTTGTCGAAACTCGCGGCGTGAAACATCAACACGAATGCTGTTAATGTCCACCACTTCTCTTCCAGCTGCCACATCACCTTTCTGAAATTCGTCTGGAAACGGGAAGCCTGCGTGCAAGCCTCAGAAAACAGTCTTCAGCACCTGAGAACGGTTAGTATTGATGCGCACAAACCTTTGGGCCCCTTTAATGGTGCATGTTGTTCCCATTGGGCAAATTGGGCAGAGTGCCTGTTCTGTGTGCTTCGACATGCTTCGACATGCCGGTGTCGGAAGCAGGGCACCACGGCTTGCCCTGAAAGGAAGTAGACTCCGGGTATCTGCACGGTGACGGACATGCACTAAACTTCTAAATCCAGGAACTCCACCATCACAACAGTGGAACAATTTTGTGGATGCCTATCGTATGCCGACCAAACTACCTCCGTGCCTGGACGACCAGAACGTGGAGCAGAACGTGGAGATATCGTCATACCAGACACAGATTTAAATATTGTAAGCCAAGGTCAACATTCATTATCAGCTCACCTCCCTATGGAACACAAAGGCCGAACCTAATCCTTGTAACTTAACGGGATTTATGACGCTCACACACAGTCAGGCCTTGTCCACAGCCTGACGCCGTAAATCTGACACATCATCAGGGCCTTGGCACACAGGAAAATGCGCAGGGTGTTTGTGGCCCAAAGCTGCCGTGCAAGTGAAGGAATGGAACCAGAATATTGCAGAAAAAGACATCGAAGACATCTCAAAATGCTTCAGTAAAGGCACTCATGAGATGCCAATCAGAAGCCGCCTGCGAAAACTAACATGAAGCTAATGAGGCACGATGCATTTACTGGAGTGAGCAAAAAGCAAGGAAAAAGAAGAGAGCCAGAAAGAGAGAGAAAGATAGACAATTGCCTTGAGTGCTGTGACGGCATCATCCGTGCCCAGTCTTCGCGAAAGGGCAGCGGCAGAATTCGGGCCTCAGGTCAGAGCGATCCGAGCTTGTTCCAAGCTTGTTCCAAGCTTGTTCCAAGCTGTTCCCATTCGCCTGATGTCCAGTATCACATTGTCCACTTTTTTGGAACGGTTTCAGGGAGCCAAGAGATGGGCATGGGCCCCCATGGCAATGCCAACTGTGCTGCAGGCCATATTGCTGCAACACCGCAAGGCATGAGGCTGCATCGCCTCTTCGTGGTTGCCAACATGTGTAACACACTGTTATACAGTCACACAGGTCTCTCCAGTGTCCCACGCCTGCCACTGCGGCTTGCACCAAGACCTTTTAACTGCAAATGGCGAAGCTGAAGCGAAGAGCCAGCGCATCACACAGCAATGGCAACCTCCCGAATAACAGCGACGGCGAAAGCACGGCGTGCCTTGGACCAGGCATTACCAATGGCAAAGAACGGCTTTGGTCCAAGACAAAAGGCTGCAGCGAATGATTCGATTGCAAGTGGTCGAAGAAGCTGCTGAAGCGGACCTCCACACAATCAGCATCAAGATGTACAGTCAAGCTGATAAGCTGAAGCCGTCATCAATCGGTTCACATATGTTCACATGTCTCGAAGGATGACAGCTCAGAGTGTGCCGCACCCACGCTGCCATGATGCACGGCTCTGTAAATGCAACCTGGCAGAGGATGCACTCGACAGTACATACTCAATCCAAATGTGGGCCTGCAAAGTCAACCTCTTCATTGGCGGTCTTGAGCGGTCCGGCGGCCTAGGCAAACTATTGCAGGGATTTGTCGGATTTGTCGGAGTTGTAAGATTTTCCTTCGAAGTTCCTGGCATGGCTCTGTGTATTGAAAGTCGGTGGCAGCTACAGGTTGGCAATCATCAGAAGCAGTCCATTAAGCTCCTCCTAGGATTTTCCTTGTTTACTTAGGCGTTTCCTGAAAACATGATGCTGAAAATTAAAACTGAAGCGCGGGGAGTGGACATGCAACTTGGACCAAACGCGATGCAACAGATGGCAATGATGGCTTGGGGATAATGTTGAACCCTCTTTGCAACATTGAATGCCAAAAGCACACACTGCAACATAAGCTTGCACGTAGCAGTTTGACCTGCGCACCTCCACGAAAGCTCGCAAACGGTGACTCGGACTCTGGCCTCCACGAGCAACTTCACCAAACCGAAGCAGCCGCGCTGCATCTCCTGAGTGAGCTCTCCAGTTTATGTGCTCCATGCTCCGCTCTGATGCTCCGCTCTGATGCTCCGCTCTGCTGCTCCGCTCTGCTCTGCTGTTTGCGTCTGGGCTGCACCCAACACTTGGGACCTTGTTGACCTCCCAAAATGCTCGGACATAGGCAGTGAAACCATGCAATGCTCAAAGCAAGTCAGTGCAACAGAAGCCTTGCTGAGAAAAAACATACAAAAAGTGCCTGTCGGTACAGCTTCCGGCATGATCCTCAGACATCATATCCTATCATCAAACGAGAGACTACTGTACCAATAAGCATCCAATAAGCTGCAGACATCCAGAAGCTGCCTCCATTCGGCTGACAGCGCACGTAGCTGCCACCATGTCTGGCCGGCAAAGTTCTGCTCTGTGAGTCACAACGCTCCCACAAAAACACTTCAAAAACACTGGGTGTCAAGCTCTGGGAGGCAGGAGCCGGAGGACCAAAAACCTGGCCATTGGCAATGGCAATTGGCATGGCAATGCCAAGAATGCCACCAATGCCAACACACAGCTGGCGATTTCAGCATCACTGCTCCCAGCACCCTCAGCCACTGAGATCGGCCACGCTGCGGTCGCATCGTGCAAGGCCAATTTCAGAAGCGGTGCCCGGCTCTCCTACTTTCAAAAGCAGTTGTACTCAATGCGCCCGATGCAAATGTTTCAAGCAGGTATAGCGCTTCAAGCTGAAACTGCCCCGGCCTCCATGGAACAAGTTCCACACGACAATCTGACGGTTGGCTTGTCCTACGCTTAGAAATTGTGAAGATTTCTCGACAGCATGAAAAAGTCACGAAAAGCTGTGAAGTCAAGTGTGCTTGTGAATGTTGTCTATTGCTGGCACATCTTGAGTCGATGCAGTTCACAGCAGCGTGAAGATCTTATCCTGCTTTCCTACACTGACACCATTGAAACAAAGCTGCTGCAATACACAAGCAAGAACGGGCTGCATTCGGGGCGAAAACAAACCGGAAGGTTAGGCTTCGATCCCTGCAAGCTGCGCAAAGGTTTTTCAAAATCAACAGTTCAACTGCCCAAAGATGCCTAAAGCGCCAACTGAAGCGACTTCCAAGGGGTCGAATGAACATCATTGATACACTCCCATATGCTTTCGTTTTTGGCAAAGCTGAGATTTCATATCTGTCTCACTCAACAAATTATGCCGGCGAAGACCCCAAAAAATAAAATTGCAGATCGAGGGACTCCGGCGCAGCAGGCGACACCGTTACACCGCCTGGTGGCGCTTCGTATTCGACAGCAGAAGCTGAAGCGGCCACCAGCAGCGGTGGGGCTATCGGCTTTGCTCTCATCCGTTTGAGGCTGACCAATCCAATCCCCAGCAGTGTTATGTGAACTTCGTTGCTTTGGCATGTGTTTCTTTGGATGACTGGTAGCATGCCACAGAATACAAAGATCTTGTTGCTTCGAGCGCTATCTGCGCTGGCAGGCCTGGATGACGCAAACAGCATCATGTAGCTATGCTGTGTGTCTGGGGGCCGTGGTTGGCTGATTGGAGCAGGCTGGCGCAACGACATGATGCGTCTGAGTTGCTTGTTCATTTGGTGCGGAAGGGCAAGAGCCTCAAGACCATTCCAGGGGTCAAGTCGATGGCAGTCCGGCACTTGGATACGGCATGTGCTGGAAACTTCAGACGCGGGATCATGCTTCGTGGCACTTCCAATTCCAAGCGGTGCTGAGCGACGCACACTACTGCAGTGTGGTCATTTTGGGCATCAACAACCCTCGCATATCTGGGAGGGGAAAAAGGCGTATTCCTGCATTTGTGCGCGTGCTTGTTTGGTGCTGCACTGTTTCCATGTTGAACGGGAGATTGAAGCCAAACAGACTAGGATGATCATGATCATGTTCAGTGGATGTAAGGTTGTCCCTGTTCACTTGGGTGGACGAGCGGACATGGGTCATGATTGCTCGGTGCTCTATCTTGCTGGAGGCCTTCGATGGATTACTGACTACTGATGATGGTACGAAAGCTCGCAAGCTTCGAGAAGCGGACCTAACCTTTCGGGAACAAGACAGTTATGTGATCTTGTTGCAACATGTGTAGTGTACATTAGTGTACCATGTCTTTCATTTACGCCGTCTCACACCGGCTGCCTGCTGACACTCGTGTCGCGGCGCCATGCTGGCACTTGTACCGATGGTGGAAATGCACAAACTGTACAATCACCTTCCGAGCGACTGAAACAAATCACGTATGGCCCAAGCCAACACTAAACACCAGGTTCGCCACGAACCTAGCGGAGAAGGCGATGGAACAGAATCCGAACTATCAGATTGAATTTCCATTTTACGTGTATCTGAAGGCCCGTTCAAAAGACAACTGCATACTGGCGGCGCATGAGCACATTCGACAGGTGCAGCATGCATGTGCGTGCCAGAAATCCAAACCAACAACTGTCCGGGACAAAACCTTGGTTGGAGGACTCATGCTGACGATGGATTGATCCAAAGCTTTCGACTTTGCTGATCGACGGATGGTGGAGGCGGGTATTGATGACATGCACCTCGATGCCAATCTTGCCAAAGCCCTTAAAATTTTCCTGCAAGGAGGGACGTGCGAGATTGCGCCCAACGGAAATTTGGGTACTGTCGAGAGCAGCTGGGGCCTCAAACAAGGGTCCAAAGACGCACCGTTTGAACGGACCGTCTTTGTCATTCAGGTTCTGGGGGAGATTGTCCGGGACAAAGGGCTTCGATGGGTGGGACCACGTGCTCATCTATGCAAATAACATGTTCCTCAAGTGGCAATTTCACAGACGGGGTACCAGGCGACCATCAACAGGATGAGGCACTTGGCATGCAAGGCTCCAAATGGACCAGCTTTCTGGATTCCTTTGGTTAGGCAATAC
>CAJNDS010000808.1:60000-66837 GCA_905221605.1 Symbiodinium natans
GGCATCTCGTCCGGGGAGGATCGAAACAGTGAATCCGTCTCCAACTCTTCACCGAAGTCGACAGCCTCCGCTTCCGAGCCGTCCTGCTCCTCTTCACTTCCCTCTGCCATCGCTAGCATGGCGTCAGGCTCTGTGCGACAATGGCGTTTCGGAGCCATTCGGAGGAAGTTAGAGACTTTCACTTAGAACAGAGAAATTGAGCCAGGGCCTGTACAACAAGCTTATTAAGCATTGTTTGTTGATGCACCTGTTGTGCCTGGTACATTGGCAGAGCGTTTAGCGTGCGAACACACTCGGATTATTCTTGAGCAGACCCGGCCTCACTTGTTGAAGGGATACGCTGCTCCAGGCTCAAGACCTGCCCGGCGGTCCGCCGGGGTGAACCGCTCTAGGCGGCAATTCCGGTATCCGCACCTCACGAAGTGAGGCCAGCCGCAGAGCCCATTACTTAGTGGGTAAATTTCTTTGCCGAGTTGTGTCTGTTTCGGCAGCTATTCTAGCCACTGAGCTGCACCTCGTCTCAAGAACGAGTCCGGCACAGAAGCGCACCCCTGTGGTAACGAGCGATACTGAAGAATGGGGCCAGCCTCGTGTGACTAGTAGCCGAGACGGTGCCCTGCCAAGTGAAGTGTGGCTGCTTGAGGCTAGGGGGACGGTAGTCTTTAGAGCGGTTAGTGGCTGTTTAGATCATGCTGCTTGTCCTGAAAGTACTCTGTCTTGCTTCTGGGCGCGCTGCCTTCGTTGGGTACTCCATCATGGAGCATCGCGGACCTTGGTAGCATTGCTTAGCTTGGCTATTTGCCTGCAACACAGTGATGAGAAACGGCAGACTCTGCTTAATGAGGTGGGTTGACTGAAATTTGCCAGAGGTGAGGAGAGGACTGTAAGCAGTTGGCATGAACAACTTAGTCCGCAGGCTTGCAGGGGTTTTTCTGTCCGTTCGGCTGTATCAGGCGGCCAATGAAGGCAAAAGAGGATGGAGAAACTTTTTGGCATCATAGCAGCTTAGCTGCTGTTGGCTCAGCATTTAGGACAGTGTCCTTTAACTGGGGCTTGCCGTGCAAACCTTGCGAATTGGAGGTGCCCGCTTCTAGTAATCGTGGCCTTTCCAGGACCATCCGGATCTTTTGTCCCATTGGGATTGGCTGTCTTCGCCGGCTTCTTCTCTGGGCCTTCGAAGACCGCGAGGTTGTGCAGGCTGCGCGGCTCTGCTGGACGGGTTTTTCGTCCAGTCGTTGTGCTTGATGCTGAAATGAGCTTCTCGCTGTGGTCCCTGCTTGATGTGGTAGGAGACCTTTGCCGTCCCGTTAACTCGCTTGGAGGTGAGGTCGTAGATGGTGGAGAAGGTAGCCGCAAATATGGTGTAGTCTTCAGCATCTTGGTCCGTGTGAATTTTGAAGCCTTCCTGAACCGCTGGATGATGGCGTGAAGCCCGCCTATCCAGCGGGTCGGTGAATCCAGCTCTACCCAGTGTCCCTCACGGAGGGTGGAAATTGTGACCGCTCCTGTAGGCCCGATGGTGACTTTGGCAGTCATAAGAACCTGCCATGTGAGCCCCGTTGCTGTCTGTGCTCGGTGCAGACTCTGCATGACTCTGGGAGGTTCACGCAAGATATCTAGTCTGCGTTGCCAGATTTTTGCCCATTCCCCTGCTGTCAAAAGGCCCATCACCTGAGGATTTGTGATGACCTGGACCTCGCTGGCCGTCTTAACCCATTCTTGGAAGCCCTGATCGCTGCATTGCTCCTGCATGGTGAGTGGCCGTTGTGGTGGAGGAGGAGGCACTCCGGCTGATTCGTACGGCCGTTCTTGTTCAACTGGAGGAGAGACCTGAGGAGGCTCCGGTGGAGCATTGGTCGGCGGAGCTTGGGGTTCTGGTGGTGACATCGTTGCCGTACGAGGATGGTCAGGATATGCTGTGGCATCCCTTCCAGGCGGTGGTCCTGTTGGCTCGGGAGGACGTTGAGTGCCGGCGCTGCTGCTGGACGAAGCCGCTAGGGCAGTGCCCTCGGGTTTTGCCCGAACAGTGTTCTGGAAGACCTCTGGTGATTGATTTTCTGGAATAGACTGAGTGAACTCTGCCTCCGTCTTGTGGTCCAGGGCTGCGCTGAATTTGATGGCCGAGTTGGCATGCCACCCCTGCCTGGCGAAATGCTGCTTGATGCCCGCGTCGTTGGAGAAGGAGATGTTTTTTCCGTGTTTGTTCCTGCAGAACGCACATTGGAGGTAGAGGGTGTCCGGGTTGATGCTGAGGCCGCGCGGGATCAGAGCCTGAACATCTCGCAATTCAAGGGTGCCGTAGTATTGTGGAAAGGCCTCGATCTGTTGCATAATCTTCTGGAGGAGGTTGGTCTCCATGGCCTCAGTGACATGGGCTGTGATCAGGGTCACCGTCGGCTTGTCCGCTGAGATTTCCTGGGTGGGCATTCCAGGCTCTGGTGGAGGATGGCGGGTACCGAAAAGCACTGCATTAGCTTCCGTCGGTATCTGGGACGAGGCAGATACCGCGTCGCCCCGGACAGTGTCCGGGGTACGGGTTTGTTGGCCCTCCTGCAGTGCGGTAGGCAAGTTGCGTAGAATGCCATTTTCCTGTGCCTGCTGGGTGCCCGGGTCGTTCTTCCATCCATGTCGCCATTGCCAGCATCTAGTCAAGGCCACCCTTTTCCCCGTCTTTGTTGTGAAGAAGTGCCCATCATTTCTGTATGGACCGTGCTGGCGGAGTTCTGTGCTCATCTCTTCTTGCAGAAGGTAGATTGGGCCCAGACGAGGACAAAGATGCCATCCGGGTGTCAGCTGGTCCGTGGGCGCAAGTCCGAGGTCGTCCTTGATGACCTTGAAGAGGACCTTGCAGAAGGTCATGTAGGATGGGGTGTGCTCGCGTCGCACAAAGTCATTGGCTAAGCAGTGGTGGAGTGCGGACGTCATTAATGGGTGACGGCGTCGTCCCAGCAAGATGCCCTGGAAGATGTGGTCCTTCTTAGCTCCGATGGCGGTGAGGAAGTAGTCTGGCGGACCAGTGGCTGGGTTGATCCAGCCGTATTTGTGCTGTGCCTGCCTCGAGAGCGTGGATGTCCACTCATTCATGATGCAAGAGATGAGGGTCCGGTACGTCACTACAAAGCGCGTTTTGATGTCAATGTACATCCCTCCTCGAAGCCAGTGCTCTGTGTACCGCCAGACGTCAGCGCGGTGCGCTGCGTTGGTCAGTGAGTGGTAAAGGCAGTGCCCTACCATGCCAGACAGCTCCTTCATGATCTCGACCTGCTTGGCGTCGTCAAAGAATTCCCTCGGGATGTTTGGGAAGCATTCCTCCATCATCTCGTGAGGACCAGGTTGTGAGTCGTGCACGTAGGTCTGGAAGACTCGGAGAGGAGGTTGAGCTGTCAGGTAGTGGCCGCCTAGCGCATATACTATCGCGGCGCTTTCTCCTGCATGTTGGGCCGCCTCAGCAAGCAGTGCACTGAGAGTGTCTGCCCGAGTCAGTGCACGGGTGGCCAGCATTTCCTTGTGCACTGTGTTCTTCACGGTATTCCAGGAGCAGCATAGCAGGACGTGGATGCTAGGGCGTGCTCCTGGTTGGGGGGTCGTCTTCGCATCCATAGCTTGGAGGGCCGCTGCCACCACCTGGCAGATTGCTTCTAGCGCTATTTCCGGCCGAAAGTGCACTGATCTGGTGGTGTAGAGCTGCAAGTTTTCGTTGTCGAGATCCATGATGTGGAACGGGACCTCATGGGAGCGCAGCTGGAAATCTGTGCGATACTGCCCAATCCAGTCGTAGTTCACCTGCTTTTCCGGTCGGAGAGATCTTTCGATCGGTATCAGGCCCAGGTTGATCCGATGGTTGTGGTGCTTGTTCAGGAAGGTCGCCAGTCCCTCACAGGCGGCTTTGTTGTCCCCCTCCGACATCATGAAGGCCTTGGGAAGTCGGATGGATCCGTCCGGATATGCTGATTTTACCAAGGTCTGGCCTGCCGCTGTCACCAGGGCTTCCAAGATGCTGGGGCAGGTCTTACCTTGCCCTGTGTAGCGCGAGGTCAGCGTGGCTCCTGGACATATGACAGCGTAGCCCGAAGCAAGGGTCCTCACGCCATAGCTCTGGTGCAACTGGGTCTCGCTGTTGTAGAGGAGATGCTGGAAGGTGCTGTCCACCAAGCATAGCACTGGCGTAGGAGACGGGGCCCTTGGCGCTGCTGCCATTGCTGGACAGGATAGGCTCTGTCTCAGTCTGACTCAGTCCGGAGCGCTCCTTTGGAGATGCAGTGACCCTACGTGAATTAGTTGCAAAGAGTTACTTTGATGAGATGAGAGCTAGTCGTAAAAGGTTGGAGCTGGATGGCTGTAATGTACTCCACGCAGGCTGTCCTCGGCAAGCTTGTGGCCCTGCAGAGGGAAGAGCTGGGCAGCTGGTCAGTCGTGGCTCAGAGGCTGTGAGGATTATTTTTTACGCATCCTTGAAAGTTTAAGCTTCCGGTGCTGCCGTGGTTGGCAGGAGTGAATGCTCAAACGGGAAAAAAGTGAAAGGTGAGATTCGTGAGCTATGTCAGCGGCTGGTTAGGTTAGCTTTCTGGTTTGTACAAGTACTTGATGTACGGCTGCAGTGCAGTCTGTACTTTGGTCTGGACAGTGTCCCGTGAACGACCAAGCAGTGCTTGACAGTGCTTGCTCTTGCCATCGTTACCGAATTGGGGAGCTGTTCAGCGCGACACCTGCGAGTAGGCGAACACCGCCCATTGTAGAATGCGACGCTGTTCAGGTGGCAGCGCCGCCAGCCAGGTGCTGAGGATGACCATGTCGGCGTTGCTCATCATCGTGGAGCCGGTGTGCGTCGAAAGTGGTGGAAGAGGTGGAAGCTCGAGTTCCGGCGTGCCTGGCGCTGGAGGTGAGCTTGTGATCGTGTCCGCCGGTGGAGGAGGAGGGTCAGCCCAGATGCCTTGTCCTCTCGACATCAACAAGTGATCGTAGTCGAATTGGGCTGGAGCGTCTCTAACCCTCTTCTGTCCTCCTGTATTGGAGGGCACCGGGCTGGCCGTCGTTGCATGTAGTGGGCTCGATTCCATCACAAGGCGGCCGTTACTGTTCCCGTACATTTTGTTCGGGTAGACTGTCTGGTTGACCTTCAGGTAGGACTTGCCGGTAGTCTTCAAGTCACACATGAGGGTCCACGGCGGAAATAGCCGTGCGCTCCCAGCTGCCCGTGCCCTTGTTCTTGGAAGACTGAGCCTCCTCTACCATCCTGCCGTTGGCATTGCCGTAGAAATTGCTTCTGAGGCACTCCTGAGGAGTGCGTTCAGCGTCTGTCATGGGAGGTTGGATCGTAAGCGTTGAGGTGACCGGGTTGCCGTCCTTGTCCCACAGGCTGACCTTGAGGACCAGCATGAGATTCTTAGCGCTTTTCAGCCAGGATCCCGATGGCCACATGGAGGTGGGGTGTGCCGGGGGTGTCTCCGCCTTTGCCTGGGTAACCCACCGTCGCATGTCATCAGCTTTTTCGCTGGAGATCACTCCCGTGGGGATGTCGTCTCCTATGGTGGCCACCTGACCTGTGGTGTAGTGGAGGAGGAGTGGGAGGATCTGCTTGCCGAGCGTCAGCGAGAGGCGGTAGAGGTCGCCGTTACCCGTGTGGTATTGCGACTTGTCCACCCTTGGCGGCCGGTGAAGGTCTCCCCCTCTGACTTGCGCCCCATACCCTTCCTGTATTGAGTAGATGGCTTCTGCCGCATTGTCGCCCAAGTCAATGAGGACCCACTGTGGGCTGGTTTGGCTTGTTGTTTGCGACGACATGATGTTGCCCAGGTGGATGTCTGCATGGATGATGCCGTGCTGGTGGAGCACTGATAGGGCGCACTGCATGTCCTCAGCAATGGTGTCGAAGAGCTCTTTCATGTGCCTCTGGTCCATTTTGTCGTACCATTGCTGCTCCTCCGCCTGGAGTGGGTTTGACGGGTATGCTGGAGTGCCGTCCTCATTCCATGCTGAGAAGGGGATTCGGGCAGGAGGACAGTGTCCTAGCGCCTCATCCTTGTCCTCCCCAGCAGTGCTGGGGATTGTATGCAAAGTGGTTGTCAACCCTGCTCGGGCTTTTTTCCGGTAGAGGTGCTGCTTGATGCCTTCCTCGACTGTGCACAGTGTGAGCATGACCGCAGCGCCGACCTCAGTGTGCAGGATGGTCTGAAAGAGGGGGATCGTCGGGAGTCGCCGTAGGCGGTGAATTTCTTTTTGCATCTCGGCCTCCCGAGTCTGTTTTGCACGCTTGACGACCAGTCGATGTCCCTCCGGGGTCGGGTAGGCCAGCGTGGTCACGTACGCACTGTTGCCATGGCCAATTTGCTGGCCCATAGGTTCCATGAGTGCCCTGGCGATAGAGCTTTTGTGTAGGGCAGTGATCCTGCCCAGCATCTCCTCATACAGCTGGAATTGCTTGCTGCGTTGATCAGCTCCCGCCATGGCCATTGCTGGCTGCAAAAGAGTTGAAGGGAAGTGTTCCTGCCGCTGTGCCCGGACTTTTGAACATGATCTGCCACAGTAAGCGCGGGAGAGAAGAAGGAGGGGAGAAGAAAGAGAAAGAGAGGCTGGAGGCAAGATGAATAGCATCGAATGTCTCACTAAGATCATGGGTCAGTGTTCTCTCGCTCCCTTTTTTGACTCGTCTTCTTCGAAATGTGCCAGGCTTCGAAATCAGTTGCCTCGGCTTTGCTGCGCGGGCTAAATTAAAGAGGAACACTCCGGTGCCCCACACAGTGTGTGTAAGCGAGCTCGGCAGTGCCGCGACTCTCACTTGTCAATAGCTTATTTCGGTCGCCAGTGCGTTGTCGGCTGCTTCTTGGACCGCGCTTTCGG
>CAJNDS010000809.1:0-32500 GCA_905221605.1 Symbiodinium natans
GTTTGGGGTTTGGGGTTTGGGGTTTGGGGTTTGGGGTTTGGGGTTTGGGGTTTGGGGTTTGGGGTTTGGGGTTTGGGGTTTGGGGTTTGGGGTTTGGGGTTTGGGGTTTGGGGTTTGGGGTTTGGGGTTTGGGGTTCGGGGTTTAGGGCTTAGGGTTTGGGATTTCTTTGGGGTTTCGGGTTGAGGTTGCAGGTTGTGAGGTTGGGAGTTTGGGATTTTGTGCGAATCTCTTCTCCTCAAGGGAGTGTAAACGGAGGAGGAATAGAAGGTACCCAGTTCCCTACTCTTCCCCAACCTCAACCCAAAACCTCCAAAACAGCTTTTCGGGTTTTTAGGGTTCGGGGTTGAAGGGCTTTGGGGGTCAGGGCTTCAAGGCGTAGGGGTGAAAGGATTTCAGTGCTCAAGATTGATAAGGTTCAGGGCTTTTAGAGTTTTTAGGGGTTCTGGACGTAGGGCTTCCTAAACAGGCTATGGGGCTGAAACTTTCAGCCCTCCAAAGATCGCACCCTAACACCCGAAGTCTCCCAAAGTGGTCTCAGCCCTCCATTTTGAGCCGAAAACCTAAACCCTCAACCCCCAAACCGCCGGGAGTTGCGAGGTAAGGTTTGGGATGTTCCCCCTTCTTCCAACAGTCCTTTACAGGGATGATAGTACCCCCGATATAGAATCCCGATTAAGGACTGCTAGGATAAGGGGGAACATCACAACCTAAGGTGCTGTCCAATTCTTCTCGGCCTCGCGCCTTGCGCAGCTCGCGCATGGCCGCGCGCCGGAAATCCTCCACAGAGATGTGGTCGCTGCCTGCGTTAGACGGCTGAGGGCCGCAGATTCTAGGGTTCAGCGGATTCGCACCCTAGCTAAGCCCTGAACCCTAAACCCTGAACCCTGAACTACCCTAAACTCAGGCTCAGGGGTTTTATATAGAAAGGCCCCCGGAAAGCCGAGGACTTGCCATATGTACAAATTACAAGCCTAGATGATAGAACCATAAAAGAAGTAACAGCCCTAAACCCTAAACCCTAAACCCTAAACCCTAAACCCTAAACCCTAAACCCTAAACCCTAAACCCCTAAACCCCCCCATCAGGAAGCCAGGCTCCAAATGTTAATGTTGGAAAAAGCCTGTCGGTTGTCAGCACTTCGATTCAGAGCCCGTTCAGGGGTTTAGGGTTTAGGGTTTAGGGTTTAGGGTTTAGGGTTTAGGGTTTAGGGTTTAGGGTTTAGGGTTTAGGGTTTAGGGTTTAGGGTTTAGGGTTTAGGGTTTAGGGTGGCTTGGGACGAAAATCACCAACCCCAAACTGCAGAAGACGACGTGCACAGCTCTTGAGGCCGTGGACCCGAAACCCTAAATCCTGAACCCTAAACCCTAAACCCCAAACCCTAAACCCTAAACCCTAAACCCTAAACCCTACGCTAACCCTTAAACCCTTCCCCCCCCCCCCCCCGCCCAGGGAGAGGGCGTTGTAACGGGTGGGTGGGGTCGGCATACCATGTCCGCATGCTAGGTTCTGAGCCCTGGATCCGTTTAAACTTCTCAGCGGCTCCAAGGTTTAGGGTTCTGGGGTGGTTTAAGGTTTAGGGTTTAGGGTTTAAGGTTTAGGGTTTAGGGTTTAGGGTTTAGGGTTTAGGGTTTAGGGTTCAGGGTTCAGGGTTCAGGGTTCAGGGTATGGCTCAGCCTTGGCTTTCACTGAGGGCTTGGGGTTCCAGGGCACAAGATTTGAAGGTTTCTTATAGGGTCCTTCAGTTCAAGGGGGGGTAGGTAGAACGCCCCACTCCCTTCGCCCTCCCGACATGAACATAAACCCTAAACCCTAAACCCTAAACCCTAAACCCTAAACCCTAAACCCTAAACCCTAAACCCTAAACCGCGGCTTCCCTTCAGGAGCCTCTAGGTTTCTGTTGAATCCAAACCCCGACAATGAACCCTACACCCTCATCCCTAAACATCAACCCTAAACCCTGACAATGAACCCTACACCCTAAACCTTAAAAACCAACCCTAAACACTAGCAACGAACCCCATAATCACCCTGAACCCTAAACCCTAAACCCTAAACCCTAAGCCCTAAGCCCTAAGCCCTAAACCCTAAACCCTAAACCCTAAACCGTCCCTCGCCTAGCTCCAGCGCGAACCAGCGAAGGGCTCGCACCAGCCTCTGACCAGAACGCACCCTAAGCCCTAAACCCACAACCCTGAGGTCTTAGGGTTTAGGGTTTAGGGTTTAGGGTTTAGGGTTTAGGGTTTAGGGTTTAGGGTTCAGGGTTTTCAGGGTTTCTAGGTGCAGGGGGTTTAGAGTGGGTAGAGGGACTAGGATGTTTAGGGATTCTGAAGCAGGAAAGCTGCCAAACAGCTGCTGATTCCGATTTCGGGTGCCCGGGACTCTGAGACGGTGCGCTGGCAAAGACTATGTGTGTGGCCTTCAGATCCTGAACTCTAGACTGCTCGGTAACCCTACATAGAATATAGAAACAGGGGATGTCCTTTTTTATTTGAAGGGGTTGTTGTAAGGGAACCTATCCCCCCAAAAAAGGGTAACAAGGAGAATAGTGAGCATCCTAGAAGCCTAAAGCCCAAGCCCTAAACCCAAGCCCCCCACCCCGAATCCTAAACCCCAAACCCCAAACCCTAAACCTTCTAACCCTAAACCCTGAACCCTGAACCCTGAACCCTGAACCCTGAACCCTAAACCCTAAACCCTAAACCCTAAACCCTAAACCCCAAACCAAGGCGGTGGCAACTTCGGGTCGCCCTTCGGTGGCCAGCCGTAGTTGGATTGGACCTGCTGTTTGAGCCAGGCTTAGGGTTTAGGGTTTAGGGTTTAGGGTTTAGGGCTTAGGGCTTAGGGCTTAGGGTTTAGTTAGGGTTTAGGGTTTAGGGTTTAGGGTTTAGGGTTTAGGGTTTAGGGTTTAGGGTTTGGGGTTTAGGGTTTAGGGTTTAGGGTTTAGGGTTTAGGGTTTAGGGTTTAGGGTTTAGGGTTTAGGGTTTAGGGTTTAGGGCTTAGGGCTTAGGGTTTAGGGTTTAGGGTTTAGGGTTTAGGGTTTAGGTATTGGGGTTTAGGGTTCAGGGTTTAGGGTTCAGGGTTTAGGGTTTAGGGTTCAGGGTTCAGGGTTCAGGGCTTAGGGTTCAGGGTTTAGGGTTTAGGGACCCAGGTTTAGGGTTTAGGGACCCTAAGCCCATACCTGGTTTCTTGAACCCAAGCTCTAACTAAGACCCCAGGACCCCTTCGGACCCCTTCAGCCCCTTAAAACCCTAAGATTCCGAAGACCTCTAAGACCCTTAACCCGAAGACCCCCTTAAAGCCCTCAGACCCGAACAACAGCTCCCACCCCAACCCTCACCCCCGAACCCTAAACCCTAAACCCTAAACCCTAAACCCTAAACCCTAAACCCTAAACCCTAAACCCTAAACCCAGTTCCTGAACTTCGAGGGTCTGGGTCTGCACGCTAAACGTCTGGAAATGCAGCCCTCATACCGTCTCATACCCCTAGCCGGTGTTCGGGATGACGAGGTCGTAGGCTCAACTTCTGCAGAACTCGGTTTAGGGTTTAGGGTTTAGGGTTTAGGGTTTAGGGTTTAGGGTTTAGGGTTTAGGGTTTAGGGTTTAGGGTTTAGGGCTTAGGGCTTAGGGCTTAGGGCTTAGGGTTTAGGGTTTAGGGTTTAGGGCACACCGGAGCTCAGAAGAACAGGCTGCAAACTTCCCATCAACCTCTAAGCTCTCAACCCCTCCGGTCTTGGGCGGTGTAGTTGTGTCCATGCTTCTTGCGATATCTCCATTAAACCCCTACCCTAAACCATAAACCCCAAACCCTATAGGCCCTAACCAGAAACCTTTCAACTCAAACCCTGACCAGAAGCTGCTGAAGAAAAGGGAAGCACGCCCAGATTCACGCTTTGACCCCGCAAACCGGTTAAGGGTCTGGGGTTTAGGGTTTAGGGTTTAGGGTTTAGGGTTTAGGGTTTAGGGTTTAGGGTTTAGGGTTTAGGGTTTAGGGTTTAGGGTTTAGGGTTTAGGGTTCAGGGTTTAGGGTTTAGGATTTAGGGTTTAGGGTTTAGGGTTTAGGGTTTAGGGCACACCGGAGCTCAGAAGAACAGGCTGCAAACTTCCCATCAACCTCTAAGCTCTCAACCCCTCCGGTCTTGGGCGGTGTAGTTGTGTCCATGCTTCTTGCGATATCTCCATTAAACCCCTACCCTAAACCATAAACCCCAAACCCTATAGGCCCTAACCAGAAACCTTTCAACTCAAACCCTAACCAGAAGCTGCTGAAGAAAAGGGAAGCACGCCCAGATTCACGCTTTGACCCCGCAAACCGGTTAAGGGTCTGGGGTTTAGGGTTTAGGGTTTAGGGTTTAGGGTTTAGGGTTTAGGGTTTAGGGTTTAGGGTTTAGGGTTTAGGGTTTAGGGTTTAGGGTTTAGGGTTTAGGGTGCAGGGTCTCTAGGGTACCCAGTATGGGCCCTTAATTTGGCCCTGATATACACTTTACAGAAGAAGGGTCCTCCCGACATAGAAGGGTCGGGACCATACACTCAGGGCCCATGCATGGGTTCCAACCTTATGCCGAAAGCCCAGCACAATGCCCCTTCTCGGCTTAGGGCTTCTAGGGTTTGCAGGTGCTATGGCTGGGTTTGTAGTGTGGTTTACCAGGTTTAGAGGGTAAAAGGTTCCCTCAACCCTAAAGCCTAAGCCCTAAACCCTAAAGAAACCCTAGCCCTAAACCCTAAAACCCGAGGTGCAAGGTTTAGAGTTAGGTTTTTAGGGTTCTCGAATTGGGGTCTTGGGGTTGAGAGTGGGATGCCTCCAACTCGACTCGCGCCTGGCTGACAGTGGGGCTGGTCGTCTGTAGGTCTAGGGGCTTTGGGTCTAAGATTTGGGGTTTTGGGGTTTAGGGTTTAGAGGTTTAGGGTTTAGGCGTTTAGGAGTGTAGGGGTGTAGCAGTTTAGGGTATGTTCTGGGGCGATTTAGCGGATGTTTAGGGCTCTACTTGCCAGGCTTGTGCTTGCGTTGCGGGCCTAATGTTAGTGAGCTTGTGTCTTGAGAATATGAGGGCTGAGGGTGTCGGGTTTCGCCCCTAAAGTCCCGACATCCCGAACGAAGAAAGCCAACAATACCCTGAAGAGCCAAACTCGACAAGAACCTTAAGACAGGTCAACCCTACGCAGCCCTGAACCCTGCCACGAGCTCAGGGCTTCAACCCTGAAACTCCTCTAGCTTGAGACTGTTTGACAATTTTATCACAAAAAAGCAAGAAACTTCTCGAACACCTGCCCTGCATCCTCAACCGTTAACTAGACCCAGGATTAACCTAGGAATAGAAGGCGTACCCTTTTTCGAATTCAGGGGCTCAGGGGATTTGGGGAATAAGGGCCTACTCTGGGTCCGAGTAGCCCTAAACCCTAAAGCCTAAACCCTAAAACAAGGGAATGCGCTGGGTCCTAGACTAGAACCCCTTTCTGGTTCCTGACTAAAATCCCTTACCCTAAACCCTAAACCCTAAACCCTAAACCCTAAACCCTAAACCCTAAACCCTAAACCTCTGGACCTCGGGCCTTGTGTGCCTGACGAGCTTTCAGCACCCGCGCGCGTAGGGGTGTGTGGCCTTTTGCCGGGGTTTCGGGCTGAGGGGGACTTCACGGGTTTAGGGTTTAGGGTTTAGGGTTTAGGGTTTAGGGTTTTGGGGTTTAGGGTGGGTTTATGGGCCTAGGGGTTTAGGGCTTAGGGTGGGTTCATGGAAGGTTTAGGGTGAGCTCACGGGCTTACAGGGTTCAGGGTGAGTTCACTGAATTTGGAGAATTTGGAGACGCGAGGCTTGCACGAGATTGGCCTCTCAAAGGTTGGGGTTTAGGGTTTAGGGTTTAGGGTTTAGGGTTTAGGTTTAGGGTTTAGGGTTAGTGCCCAGGCTTTTGATTGAGTTCCCCCCCTGCCCCCAAGCAAAACAATAGAATGAACACACCTCAACCCTACCCCCTAAACCCTGAGCCCTAAGCCCTAAGCCCTAAGCCCTAAGCCCTAAACCCTAAACCCTAGACCCTGAACCCTAAACCCTACCCCCAAAAAAGAAACTGCACAGGTGATCCTGTTCTGTTCATTCTGGGATTTATAGCCCATCCTGGTGAAGGTGTTCCCTAACACTTTTTTTAGATGGCCCTTATATTACCTTGGAGCATCTTAAAAGGGTCCCCAAACCTAAGGGTGCAACCTTAGGGGTCCGAGGAAGAGCCCCATGATGGCGGTTGATTTCGGGTTGCACATAAACCCTAAGACATGTCTACGTCTCTATGGGGTGCAGTGGGGGATTAGTGATGCGAAGGACTTAAAAGGCATGTTCCAACCGTAACCCTCAACCCCAAACCACAAGCCCTGGACTTAAACCCCAACCCTAAAACCCTAAATCCCAAACCCCAGAATGCCCTCAGGTTGCCAAGTCTGGCCTTCGAAGGTTTCGGGGGCTGCGCCACGAGGGGAAGGCGGGCGGGGGGCTTGGGATTGAGAGTCGAGGGTCGAGGGCTGAGGGCTGAGGGCTGAGGGTTGAGGGTTGAGGGTTGAGGGTTGAGGGTTGAGGGTTGAGGGTTGAGGGTTGAGGGTTGAGGGTTTAGGGATTAGCGTTTAGGGTTTAGGCTTGGGTTTTAGGATTCAGACGTTAAGCGTTAGGTTGAGGGTTTTGGGCTTAGGGGTGTAAGGGGCTTAGGGTCCAATCCTAGAACCCAGGACGCGAAGCTACTTGCTGTGGGCAAGGCAGTTCTCAAACTCCAGCTCAACCTCCTTCAAAGGGTGTCTGGTGAGTTGAGAGCTTACAAAGGTTTATGGCTGAGCGCTAGAGGGGTTTAGGGTCGGGGTTGAGGAAAAGGGGCGGCAGTTTTGAGACCTTTGCAAGGGGCCGGGTTTAGGGTTTTGTCTGAGGTTACCCTAAACCCTAAACCCTAAACCCCAATACTTTTCGTTAACTCGTGGCTGCCAAAAACCCAACATCCAAACCCCTAAACTAAAACCCTGAGCCCTCATTAACAAGCCTCGGATCCTCACATCCCTCAATCACTATGGTTACTATGATTACATGGTTTTTAGTAGTACTGTTACGACTTCTTCTGCAGCTACTTCCGTAGTTACAGTACTATTCCTGAAAACATGTACCTCTGGTCTTCGGGGGGCGGGTGGGGCGGAGCTTGTGGGAGTGCACTCGTTCACTTTGTGTTCCTATGTGACGTCTCGCGTGCCAAGAGAGAAAGAGAGCGAGGCAGAGAGAGAGAGAGAGCGAGAGCAAATGTGCAAGAAACCGAAGACCTGAGGTCATGCGCTTTGTTCTCGTACCCATGTGACTGACCGCTCATCCTGATATCAGCAACGCGAATACACCAGCATGACGAGTGACAGAAAGCGAGCATGAATGGCAAACCATCCAGGATCTTCGATTGTGTTTGGACCCTCCTAGTAGTCATATGAAGTAGGGTCTATATTTCTTGTACCCCCAAAAGGACACCAGGTATATACACTCACCAAAGTCAAAAAGGAACCTTATATACACTCACCAAGAACAGTAATATAAACCCTGCTTCATATACGTCTCAGCCCACCCGAATGAAGAACAAGGATCTTTGGGAATTAGAGTTCAAGGTTCGGGCGTTCAGGGCTTAGGGGTTAGGGCTTCAGGGGCCCTTATGGTGGTTGAGGGCGTAGGGATCCCTTAATCCACCTGAATTCAAAGCCCCCAAACCCGAAACCCGAAACCCGAAACCCGAAACCCGAAACCCGAAACCCTAAGCCCTAAACCCTAAACCCTAAACCCTAAACCCTAAACCCTAAACCCCAAACCCCAAACCCTAAACCCTAAACCCTAAACCCTAAACCCTAAACCCTGAACCCTGAACCCTGAACCCTAAACCCAAGCCCCTCCAAGCCCCTCCAAGCCCCTCGAAACCCTCAGCGGTCCGCCGACAGCCGCTGGAGTGACCGCCGCGTGGTTGTAAACTCCAGGCCTGATTTGGCCGTTAGGGTTTGGGGTTTAGGGTTTAGGGTTTAGGGTTTAGGGTTTAGGGCTTAGGGCTTAGGGTTTAGGGTTTAAGTTTTAGGGTTTAGGGTTTAGGGTGTAGGGTTTAGGGTTTAGGGTTTAGGGTTTAGGGTTTAGGATTTAGGGTTTAGGGTTTAGGGTTTAGGGTTTAGGGTTCAGGGCGACTCAAGAGTAACCCAGGAATAAAAAGGGTGTACCCTTTTTGGTATGAAGGGGCTTCTAAGGGAACCTGAACCCTCAAAAAAGTAAATAAGCTAGTAGCCCTAAACCCTAAACCCTAAATCCTAAACCCTAAACCCGAAACCCTAAACCCTAAACCCCCAAAAAAGGGAGGTTCGGGGGCCCCCCAAGCCCTACCTGTAACTGTTGAGACCCCAAGACCATTGGCTGAGCCTTAAGCAGAGATTTCTGGCTCAAGGGCTCAAGGGTCTGGGTTTAGGGTTTAGGGGTAGGGTGTAGGGGTTGGGGCTTAAGGCAAGCTCAGAGGTCAGAGGGTTTCGGGTCGAAGGTTTTGGGGTGCTTCAGGGCCAAAACCGTGAAGCTGGCTGCGTCCAGGCCAGGGCCAATGCTGCAAACCTAGACCCTCGGCAGATCCAGCGCAGTTAGGGTTCTAGGGCTTAGGGTTTAGGGTTCAAGGGGCAGGGTTCAGAAACCCAACGTATGGGCATGCACTGCCTTTCTTGCGAATTTAACAGACAAGGATCATGTGCGCCAGGTTCTGGATGTCGAAGTTGCACAGCAGCGAGGTGACAGTCTCCATGTCCGACTTGCTGTCCCCTCGCGGATCCTTGAGGTCCAGTCTTTTCGGCGATCTGCCGAGATAACGCTCCCCGGTTTAGGGTTTAGGGTTTAGGGTTTAGGGTTTAGGGTTTAGGGTTTAGGGTTTAGGGTTTAGGGTTTAGGGTTTAGGGTTTAGGGTTTAGGGCTCCCCGGCCCAAGTACCCGCATCGAGATGACCAGCATTACGCTCCCCTGGCGTCTTCTCGGCGCGCTGCAAGAACCGAAACGCTTTGTTCAGCACTGTGAATTTGCCAGTGAACTTCTTCCAGCTCTCATCCCTAACCCCTAAACCCAAACCCTGAACCTTTCTCGTCAGAACCAGGGAGTTGACCCCACAAGACCCCAGGCTTCGGCCGTGGCTTTGGTCTAAGCCCTAGCCCTAAGCCTGAACTCCTAAACTTTGCGGGGCCGTGAATGGTTCAGGGTTCAGGGGTTGAGGGATTTAGGCTTTAGGGGCTTAGGGTTCAGGGGCTTAGTTTGGGGCTTAGGGGCTTAGGGGTTTAGGGGTTTAGGGGTTTAAGGGTTTAGGGGTTTTGGGGTTTAGGGCCTAGGGTGTTGCTCACGTCACGGGGGGCCGAGGGAGGGTGCCTAGCCGTTGTCTTCCCTAATGCCAATGCGCCACGAGCGTCCTCATCCCCGAGAGATGAGCCCATAAGAGCTTGCGGTTTAGGGCTTAGGGTTTGGAAAATGAGGGTTTAGGGTGAGAAAGTCGGACCCCTAAGGCCGTACCTCTCACAAGTTCCCTCAATATACTCCGAAAATGGCTCTTCTAGATTGTTTAGGAAGATCCTTCAAAGGGCCTCCCCAAACCCAAGGGTACACCTGAGGGGTCCGAGGTTTTTTTTTCGATGGGCCAGGGCAAGGAGCAACCCTAAACCCAGTCTGGGAGGTAGGGGCGCTGATGCCATTTTCTCCCGAGCCTCCTTGCAGACTTGACAAAGCCTTATCCAAAGCTCTAAACCTAAACCCTGAGACGAACTCCAGCTATATGTAATTACCCTGCTCGGCCCTAAACCCTAAACCCTAAACCCTAAACCCTAAACCCTAAACCCTAAACCCTAAACCCTAAACCCTAAACCCTAAACCCTAAACCCTAAACCCTAACCCCTAAACCCTAAACCCTAAACCCTAACCCTAAACCCTAAACCCTAAACCCTAAACTATAAACCCTAAAACCATGAAACATGGCTGGGGCCAAGGGCATGCCGTAAGGTGGCCTGGCAAGCATGAGGCAACCTACTGAGGATACTACACCCGTGACATCTAGGGTTTGGGGTTTAGGGTTTAGGGTTTGGGGTTTAGGGTTTAGGGTTTAGGGTTTAGGGTTTAGGGTTTAGGGTTTAGGGTTTAGGGTTTAGGGTCTAGAGTTTAGGGTTTAGGGTTTACGGTGTGGGGTAGGCTGCTCATCTAGCGCGGCAAGTTGTGGAGGGTCTTTCGTGGGAGGGCTATCGCAGCATCTCCAGATCCCCAGTGGGAAGAAGGGCAACACAAGAACTCGGATTGCGGCTTCGGGAGTCAGAGCCTGTGCAACTCCCTTTGCCCAAGGCAGGGCCCGCAAGCCTGCAACCTACGGGTCTTACTCCGGACATTCTCCCGCCTGAAGCCCTCGTATCAGTCCTCCACTACCCAGACCCATGACCCTCGACCCGAAATCGTAAACCCTGACACCCCCTGCCCCCAGAAAGAGCTCCCTGAACCTCGCATCCCTCACCAAAGCTGGCCTTCCATGGACCTTTTCAGCTCCTCCACGCGCTCCTGGCATCACGCCCGGGGCGCGGGGCGCCCAAGAGTAGTAGAAAGGTGGTAACCCTAGGGCCGCCAAATAGACCCTGAAAAACCCTAAAAGCCCTAAAAATCCTGTAAACCCTACAAACCCTATAACCCCCGTTCACCCTATAGACCCTAAACCCGGAACCCTAAACCCCAATAGGGCTGAAGGTGGCAGCGCCTCAGAAACCAATTTAGGGGTTCAGGGGTTTAGGGGTTAAGGGGTTGAGGGGTTGAGGGGTTTAGGGGTTTAGGGGTTTAGGGGTTTAGGGGTTTAGGGGTTTAGGGGTTTAGGGGTTTAGGGGTTTAGGGGTTTAGGGGTTTAGGGTTTAGGGTTTAGGGTTTAGGGTTTAGGGTTTAGTGTTTTTAGGGTTTAGGGTTTAGGGTTTAGGGTTTAGGGTTTAGGGGGTTTAGGGTTTAGGGTTAGGTTTACGGGGGGGGGGGGGGGGGGGGCTGTTCGCGAAGGCCTCAAGGCCTTGGGCCCCAAAACCGTGTACGTCGTAGACCCGCCTGGCACGAGGTGAAGAGGGCGTGGTTCGGTATGATGGACTCTTCCTGCGGTCTAAGAGTTTGGGGTTTTAGGGGGTTTAGGGCTTAGGGGTTTAGGGTTTAGGGTTTAGGGGTTTAGGGTTTAGGGGTTTAGGGTTTAGGGGTTTAGGGTTTAGGGGTTTAGGGGTTTAGGGGTTTAGGGGTTTAGGGGTTTAGGGGTTTAGGGGTTTAGGGGTTTAGGGGTTTAGGGGTTTAGGGGTTTAGGGGTTTAGGGGTTTAGGGTTTAGGGTTTAGGGTTTAGGGCTTAGGGCTTAGGGCTTAGGGCTTAGGGTTTTACAGCTCATGGGTGTAGCGATCTGTGGGGCTGAGGGTTGCGGGTCCCACGCGGGAAAGTGGATTCCTCGTAGCTCGTGGGTCACATATAACATAGAGTATGAAACACTAAACCCTAAACCCTAAACCCTAAACCCTAAACCCTAAACCCTAAACCCTAGACCCTAGACCCTAGACCCTAAACCAAATAGAGGACACGCCTGGCCCTGCTCAACTTTGCGGTGTGGGAAGTCGAAGATCTTCTCGAAAACTGCCTGGTTCTCATGCGTCAAAGGCACGAAGCAACTCGACCATCGTGCTCCTGGCGACGCTGAGGGCACCATCATCCCAAAACCCTAAACCCTAAACCCTTAACCCTAAACCCTAAACCCTAAACCCTACACCCTAAACCCTAAACCCTAAACCCTATTGCCAGGTACTCCGGACCATCGGCCGACAGAGCCGCCCGCAACCGACGAAGGACATTGTACGTCGGCTGAGTCTGCTCTCACCCTCTGTCTTGCAGTCAGACAGGAAGGGCTTTAGGGTTTAGGGTGTAGGGTTTGGGGTGTAGGGTTTAGGGTTTAGGGTTTAGAGTTTAGGGTTTAGGGTTTAGGGTTTAGGGTTTAGGGTTTAGGGTTAGGGTGTTTTGGAGTCCGGAACGATCTTGCACATCTCCCTTCTCCAACCGCAACCTACACTCTAGCTGCAAAACCTAAACCCTAAACCCCCTTAAAGCGCTTGCTCCCTTTTGGGGTTTGGGGTTTAGGGGTTTAGGGGTTTAGGGGGTCCTTAAGCAAGCCGGCAGTGTCCTCACTGCAGGGCTGCCTAGAGGGTTTCTGGTTTCAGGGTATAAGATACTGGGGATAGAGGCGCTGCTCAAGGCAGCCTCGTGCCTTTTTCGTTACTGCACTTTATCACTTCGAAACCCTGGATCTTGCACTCAAGACAACGAAAATCCTAAGCTCCAATCAACCCCCCCCCCCCCTAAGACCGAAAACTCTAAATCCTAAACCCCACCCCCCACCCCCCAAAATCCTGAGCCCCTAAATGCCCTTTGAGGCCCAAAAACCTGAAACTATAGAGCCCCGTGAACCCCCTTGAACCCCCCTACATCTTCCCTAAACCCTAAACCCTGAACCCCTGACCCCTGAACCCTGAACCCTAAACCCTAAACCCTAAACCCTAAACCCTAAACCCTAAACCCTAAGCCCTTGCGCGACTGGGTCGCCCACCGGGGCACCCCAGGCAGCGCGGCCCTCCTCGATGATCCGACGCGCCTAGCTCAGCTCTCGAGCTGACGGGTTGCATGTCTTCGGATTCCTACAGGGCTTACTGGGGTAGGTTTGGGGGGCCCTATAACAAACGACATGCTTAGGGCTTTATATGGGTTTATGGAAAAAGATAATAATAATAATAATAATAATGATAATAATCATCATCATAATAATAATGATGATAATGATGATAATGATAATAATAATAATAATAATAATAATAATAATAATAATAAAAGTCAACCAAAAAAAAACTACCCCTGTTTGGAGGTTAGGGTTTTAGGGTTTTGGTTGAGGGAGCTGGCCTCGACCAGGTGCTGGCCGCATAACAAGCCTAAACCCTAAACCCTAAACCCTAAACCCTAAACCCTAAACCCTAAGCCCATGGGGCGCTTGTGTGTTACCTTACAATGGAACCTTGAGGCCCCCGCTAAAAAAGGAAACAAGGCACTACCAAGAGTTGCTTAAGATGCCCCGCAGAGAATGAAACATTCTTCCTCGGAAGGGCCATGTAGGGATGATTATCTTTCATGTGGGGGGGGGGGGGGGGTTCTTCAGCAAATGGTCAGGAGGGGCATGAGGGGATCTTAAGGGTTTATAGGGATTCGGATTGAGAAGTTCAGGGGGTTCAGGCTTCAGGGTTTTCGCGTTTTTTGGTGTTTAACTGTTGAACTAGTACGAGGGGTGTGAGATTGTCAGACGCTCAGGAGAAACCCCAAACCATGGCCTTGAGATGGTTAGGGTTTAGGGTTTAGGGTTTAGGGTTTAGGGTTTAGGGTTTAGGGTTTAGGGTTTCGGGTTTCGGGTTTAGGGTTTAGGGTTTAGGGTTTAGGGTTTAGGGTTTAGGGTTTAGGGTTTAGGGTTTAGGGTTTAGGGTTTAGGGTTTAGGGTTTAGGGTTTAGGGTTTAGGGTCTCGTTTGCTAGGGTCTATCGTCCTGCAAGCGTTTATAGCCATTCAGAGTCCCTGTTGCCCTAGAGCATAGAGGGACCAGGCCGATACCTCGGGATGTTCCACCTTCTGCTAACACTACAATCCCCATGAAGGACTCTTGGTATAAGGGGGGGAACATCCCAACCGCTGCCACAGCGTTTGTTACCCGAAGCTACAGGGCCCGACTGTCCCCTGACAGCCTGCATTTACTCCCTCCTCGATAGCTCGATTTTCAGCGCTCAGAGCCCTAAACCCCAACACTTGAACCCGAAGCCCTAAGATTAAGCCCCATCAGGGTGGCGCCGCTTTCACAAGACAGCGTATTCTGCGTGCCTCGGATGGCCGAGTGACGTCCTGTGGCAACTTTCCGCGTCGTAGGGTTGAGGGTGCGGGGCAGAGTTTGTGATTCGGATGTGTGCGACCGGAAAGTCCTCTTTCAATGTCTTGACTCATCCCGCGAAGCTCTGCACTCAATCCACAACCCCAGACACGTAGTAGAGGCCCAGAGATTTCCAATATTTTTCGCCTTACAACCTCTATAAAACTATGTATACACTGCCTGTGCCTAACCCAACGACGGTTCTCAGGTTTAGGCTCTTTTTTGCAAATGCTAGGGAGACAGGCTGCCCTGAGCCCTATAAACCTTCGGCCCGACCTCGTAACCCTGAACCCTAAACCCTAACCCTAAACCCTAAACCCTAAACCCTAAACCCTAAACCCTAAACCCTAAACCCTAAACCCTGAACCCTGAACCCTAAACCCTAAACCCTAAACCCTAAACCCTAAACCCTAAACCCTAAACCCTAAACCCTAAACCCTAAACCCAAACCCTAAACCCTAAACCCTAAACCCTAAAACGGCCGCACCCAGGTCCTGCAACTGCTCCAGCACTGCTTCGTCCATGTCGGCCGCGACCTGGCTCCAAACCCTAAACCTAGGGTTTAGGGTTTAGGGTTTAGGGTTCGGGGTTTAGGGTTTAAGGCTCAGGGTTTAGGGTTTAGGTTTAGGATTGCTGTTTTATATTCTCCTGAAGGTTGATATGTTCGCCCAACTTCCCCGCCAGTCCAGGCTAGTCAGGGTCTGGGTAGTTGGGCTAGCTGGGGATTGGGCAGCACCTTCTTCTGAGGGCGGGCCACGCGCTGAATGAGGGTTAGTTCAGGGCTCCTCAATGAATACTGAAACTGGGGCAAAGGGGTGTTTAGGATTTAAAGGTTTAGGGGTCAACGAACCCTAAGCCCAAAAAAAACCCGAAGCCGCACCTCGACGAATCGCTCCGAAAGCAAGCCGAAGATGGCGTCGTCCTCGGGCAGCTTGCCTCTGTACCTGGGCTTTGACCCCAAACCCTATACCCTAAACCCTAAACTCCTAAACCCCAAACCCCAAACCCTAAACCCTGAACCCTAAACCCCAAACCCTAAACTCCTAAACCCCAAACCCTAAACCCTGAACCCCAAACAATTCTCCCGAAACCCTTAACCCCAAGCCCCAAAACATGACCCCCCAATAACCGTACCCTTTTTGGCATCATACCGGGTCCCCTACGCCCTAAACCCCAACCTCCACCCCGGAAAGGCGCTCTCAAAAAACAAACGGCGCAAAAACAAATAGAAAAAGCAAAGGCGCGGGTACTACCTGTTTTGTTGTTGCGAGGGCTCAAAGGGGGCCCAGGGGGCCGCAGCCCCAATATCGCCCAGGCTCCACAACACGGTTGTCTGACGGTCCGGCACAAGCCGACTCACCGCAGATAGGACACCCCCAAAGAAACCTTATTTTACAGAAGTATCCATATTGGATAGATTGATTGACGGAAAGCGTAAGTTGCAAACGATTGATTAAGATAACCTTGATATTAGTTACAGTAACTGACAATGCTCTTAGTGTGGGCTGTCGCATACGTTTCTGATTATCAATATTGTTACCAATAGTTCGGTATTTATTTGAAAGTACTAGTAGTAGTATCAGTATCATCACTATTCCGAATACCGTTCACCTTTTTGGGTTGCACTGTTTTCAGAACTTTCGGCTCGCATGATTGTTGTGATCAGTGCTAGGCGTCATCGCTGCTGCCGCTGGCACTTTGCTTCTCTTTCTATGCTGAACAGACTCGATGTCGTAAGATCGCACGGTTCCGAATTGCTTTTGCAACCTGCAGACACTGAGTGCTCTACGGTGCAGAAGCTTCCCTGAACATCCAGCTTCATATGTTTGAGCCTCAGGTATTGCATCCCAGGATGGGCTATTCTACCCTATAACCCTTTAAAAAGGCCCAACAAGGCCCTGTATAGCTTTGATTTTGGGGATTCGAAGGCCTGATGGCCCATCCTGGTTTAGGGGTGAGGGTTTGGGGGTTGGGGTTTGGGGTTTGGGGTTTAGGGTTTAGGGTTTAGGGTTTAGGGTTTAGGGATCCTTTCCAAACCCTAGACCCTACACACCCCCTGGGGGCCCCCAACTCGTCGAAGCAGGCCACAAGGGGCCCCAGCCTTGGTTTCGGAATCTTAGGTTAGGGTTTGGGGGTTTAGGGTTTTGGGGGTTTTAGGGTTTAGGGTTTAGGGTTTAGGGTTTTAGGGTTTTAGGGTTTAGGGTTTAGGGTTTAGGGGTTTAGGGGTTTAGGGTTTTAGGGGTTAGGGTTTGGGGTTTAGGGTTTAGGGTTTAGGGTTTAGGGTTTAGGGTTTAGGCCAGCCTTTCAGTATCCCTAAAACCTAGAAACAGGACAACCCAAAAACCCTACATCCCAAACCCTACAGGGCGCGCCTGGGGAAAACCGTAAACCCTAAACCCTTTGGGGGATGCCTCGTGACCAATGATGCGCGCGTTTCCGGCCATGTTACCAGTGCGAATGGCCAGAGCAGCCATGCCCGCACGACGATCACGTCCATTGTGCCATTGGATTAAGACATGAGCCGCCGGACATCCGACAGATGGAAAGCAGCCTAAACCCTAAACCCTAAACCCTAAGCCCTTAACCCTACAGTAAACCCTAAGATGGCACTTGGAGTCCACACAAGTTGGCCACAAAATCGTGACCCGATTCTGCTTTTCGGATTCGACAGCGGGGTTGGTCAAAAGCTGCGACTTCACTGCGCATGCCACACTTTCCTGCATTCCCCTGACCTCCTACTCTGAGACGTGTTGCTTTGGTGCTTTGTTTTTTCTTTGTGCTGTGTGCCTTGGGCAAGAAAGGCCCTCCTCCGGCACATGGGTCCAGCATGCTCTTCTAGGTAACTCTAGTGGCTCCGGGTTTAGGTTGTCGAGGGTTAGATGGTTCAGGGCTTTAGGGGTTTAGGGCTTTGGGGGTTTAAGGGCTCTGGGTTCTTCACAGGCTCGGGGCTCATAGGGCTTGGGGATCCGAGATCCCAAGTCTAAGGACTTGCCAAGACTGGGCCACCCGGCGTGAGGCCTTTGTTCCGGCCGCAAATCACGGACACAGCGGCCATGGCCTCTTCAAGCAAAAGCTCTGGTTGCAGCCGTAGATTTTGGGGCTCCCGTCCGTATTGAAGGGTTTAGAGGTTAGGGTGATCAAAGGCCTTGCAGTTGGCGCAACTTTGACAAAACTAAACCCTACGTGTATGATATACCTTACAACCCTAAACTAAGCCGAAAAGCCTAAAAGCCTAGAGCACTAAAGCCCCAAACCCTAAAACCTAAACACTAAACCCTAACACCCTACACCCAAACCGTAAACCCCAAACCCCAAACCCTAAACCCTAAACCCCAACCCCCGCAACCCTACACCTTCGACCGCCACACCTCGGCCTGAACGTCCACCGTCTCCGGCTTACAGAGCCGCTGCTTCCAGGTCATGGCCTCGGGGATCGAAAAGACCCCCCGAGTATGGGGGCGCAGGTAGGGTTTAGGGTTTAGGGTTTAGGGTTTAGGGTTTAGGGTTTAGGGTTTAGGGTTTAGGGTTTAGGGTTTAGGGTTTAGGGGTTTAGGGGTTTAGGGGTTTAGGGTTTAGGGGTTAGGGGTTTAGGGGTTTAGGGGTTGAGGGGTTAGGGGTTTAGGGGTTTAGGGGGTTTAGGTTTAGGGGTTTAGGGGTTTAGGGGTTTAGGGGTAGGGTTTAGGGTTTAGGGGTTTTAGGGGTTTAGGGGTTTAGGGGTTTTAGGGGTTAGGGGTTTTAGGGGTTTTAGGGGTTTTTTAGGGTTTTAGGGGGTTTAGTGGTTTAGGGGTTTAGGGGTTAGGGGTTTAGGGGTTTAGGGGTTTAGGGGTTTTAGGGGTTTTAGGGGGTTTGGGGTTTGGTTAGGGGTTTTAAGGGTTTTAGGGTGTTTAAGGGTTTATAGGGGTTTAGGGGTTTAGGGGTTTCGGGGTTTAGGGGTGTAGGGGTTTAGGGGTTTAGGGGTTTAGGGGTTTTAGGGGGTTTGGGGTTTAGTTAGGGGTTTTAGGGGTTTTAGGGTGTTTGGGGGTTTATAGGGTTTAGGGGTTTAGGGGTTTCGGGGTTTAGGGGTTTAGGATTTAGGGGGCTTAAGGGCTTAGGGTTGCCTTGGGGGCTTGGTGGCATGAGCCCAAGAGGCCACGCGAAGGGCAGGAGAAGGCATTGTGGGCTCGATGCCCAGCAGCCTGCACTGATTCCATGGGCGCGTTGTTGCGGGCCACGGGGGTCAGTGTTGTCAACCCTAAACCCTCTGGACCCTAAACCCTCTGAGCCCACAAAACCCTAAACCCTACTGTAAACCCTGAACATAAAACCCTGGACCCCAAACCCTCAACCCTAAACCAGACTGCAAGCTGCCAGGTTTGGGGATTGCTTTTGGGTGCTTGGTTTTAGGGTTTAGGGTTCAGGGTTTAGGGTTTAGGGTTTAGGGTTTAGGGTTTAGGGTCCCAATATTGACCCAATGTTGACCAGGCACCTTTCGTCTAGGGTCCAGGTTGTGGGGCTGCCCGAATTCTGATGCTTGCAGGTTCCTCCATCTCTGCTCAAGATCTCTGTGCCCACCCTACACCCCTTAAGCCTGAAACCCTAAAGCCCTCAATCCTAAACCCTAAACCCTAAACCCTAAAACCCTCAATCCTAAACCCTAAACCCTAAATCCTAAACCCTAAACCTTCCACCCCCCCTGAGCTCCTGCCTTCTGGCCCCTCAACTTACAAGCTTCTCCAACCTCAAGAGCTTTTCAAGCCCTGCACCCTCTTGGGTTTCGGGGTGTAGGGGTTTAGGGTTTAGGGCTAGGGTTCAGGGTGTAGGGGTGTAGGGTGTAGGGTTTAGGGTTTAGGGTTTAGGGTTTAGGGTTTAGGGTTTAGGGTTTAGGGTTTAGGGTTTAGGGTTTAGGGTTTAGGGTTTAGGGTGTAGGGTGTAGGGTGGAGGGTTTATCTTGTAGGGTGTAGGTCCCGCCCTCCCCCCGGTGGCCGCGCCTCCGTGGGTCTTCGATCTGCCATCGCCGGAAGGCAGACTGAGGGAGGCTTGGGGCTTTGAAGTTTAGGGTTTAGGGTTTAGGGTTTAGGGTTTAGGGTTTAGGGTTTAGGGTTTAGGGTTTAGGGTTTAGGGTTTAGGGTTTAGGGTTTAGGGGTCTTGAACGAAGAAGAGTTCAGGGCCTTTTGGAGCTTAGCTTTAGAGGTTTTGGGGGTTTGGGGGCTTTAGGGATTGCTGTTAGGCTTGTGCGTTACTGTGAAGGGAGAGGGGGAAGAATAACCCTAAAGCAGAAAACTCCCCTGGATCCCGGACGGAAGTGCTTGAGAAAAGAGCTTCCAAACCAACACCCCAACACCCTTACTGGGTCCTGACCCAGCCCTAAACCCTCAACCCTCAACCCAAAAACCCTACACTCTAAACCCTAAACCCTAAACCTTAAACCCTGCGCCCTGAACCACCCAAAGCAACCCTAAAATGGAACTTCGGACGAAGCCCGAAATCAACTTGCGGGCTCGACAAGCCAGAAGCCCGCTGCACGTCTAAACATGGTGCCCTCCACCTTGAACCCTCAACAGGGTTCCTAGAAGCCTGCTGAGGGTGCACGGTTGAGGTACCTCAACCCTAAACCCGAAAACCTAAACCTTAAACCCTACACGCTAAACCCCCCCCCCCCCCAAAAATGATCGAATAATAATCTTAATGATAAGAATAAAAATAAGAATAATAAGAATAATAAGAATAATAATAATAATAACAGTAGTAACAATACACCCGGGACCGCCTCTAAGGACCCTAAACTCTTAAAGCCTAACCCTGAAACCTGAACCCTGAACCCGAAACCCCAAACCCATAAACCCTAAACCCTAAGCCCTAAGCCCTAAACCCTGAACCCTAAACCCTAAACCCTAAACCCTAAACCCTAAACCCTAAACCCTAAACGCTAAACGCTAAACCCTAAACCCTAAACCCTAAACCCTAAACCCTAAACCCTAAACCCTAAACCCTAAACCCTAAACCCTAAACCCTAAACCCTAAACCCTAAACCCTAAACCCTAAACCCTAAACCCTCACCCGGAACCACCTCTAAGGAGGGGTTGAGGGTGGGACCTGGATGAAGAGCGCCGCCCGAAAGACCGCCCTGGGGTCCAGATGCTTCGGCGCTGCCTTGGGGGTGCTGAGAGGGTTTAGGGTTTAGGGTTTAGGGTTTGGGGTTTGGGGTTTGGGGCTTGGGGCTTAGGGTCTAGGGTTTAGGGTTTGGGGTCTAGGGTTTAGGGTTTAGGTTTTAGGGAGGGCCACCCGAAACCCTAAGCCTAGGCCGTAAGCGTTATCACTTAAGTTGCAAACCAGAGATTCGGCTCCGGGGGAGCCTCTGCCCCCCTGCAAGCATCGCCAAGCTCTCCGGCTCCCCCTCCTAAGAAGCCTTAAACCTTACAGCAGGGTTTAGGGTTTAGGGTTTAGGCGGTTTAGGGTTTAGGGTTGAGGGTTGAGGGTTTAGGGTTTAGGGTTTAGGGTTTAGGGCTTTAAAGCCCTAACCCTAAACACGAAATCCCAGTCTCTAAACCCTGAATCCTAGTCTCTAAACCCTAAACCCTAAACCCTTTTAGGGTTTCGCCACTTGGGGCTTCTTCACATCCCACGTGGAAATCCATTAGGTTGCCGGACTCTTGGGGTGCCTTAGGTTTTAGGTGTCTAGGTTTCATAGGGCTTAAGCCCCATAAGCCCTGTACCTAAACCCTAAACCCTAAACCCTGAACCGGAAACCCTAAACCCTAAACCCTAAACCCAAACCCCCGAGACGCCCCCCAAGGGAGACCTCCAGTTGGTCGCCCATGGCGTCTGGGGCCCGAAGCGCTCGAGAGGTTGGAGGAGGGAGCAGTTTTGGATGTTTAGGGTTTAGGGTTTAGGCTTAGGGTTCAGGGTTTAGGGTTTAGGGTTTAGGGCTTAGGGCTTAGGGTTTAGGGTTTAGGGTTTAGGGCTTAGGGTTTAGGGTTTAGGGTTTACGGTTTGGGGTTTAGGGTTTAGGGTTTAGGGTTTAGGGTTCAAGGCTTAGGGTTTGGGATTTCGGAGCTCAGGATTCTAGGGCTCAAGGTTGAGAGGGCTCAGGGTGGAGGGTTCTGGCCTTCTTTCCGGAGGCTGGGAGTTTAACATCGGTGAGGCATGTGGCTCTTTGAGCTGGTAGGGCTTAGGGTTTAGGGCTGAAGGGTTTAAGGGTTTGAGGGGTTGAAGGTTTATAGGGCTGAGGGCTAGGCGGGGCGTGCTTTTGGGAGTTTTGAGCGTAGATGGGCGTAGGGGAACGTAGGGGATCTTCTCCTGAACCCTTTTCATCACCAGCGCCCGGGAGCCAAAAGAAAGGGGGAAGTCGGCAACGTGAACGGCACTGCAAAGCCACAACCCTAACCCAGCCGAGGGTTTAGGGTTTCGGGTTTGGGGTTGAGGTTTGAGGGTTTAGGTTTTAGGGAACAGGCCTGAGGGCCATTTTACTTCGAGATATACTCTGACAGGGCCGATTCGGTGCTTGACTTCATTACTTTACAAGCCCAGAACTCTAGACCCTAAACCTTACGAGACACCCGAAACTGAAAAAGAAACTCTAAACCGCAACTTTGATAAGACTGAAAGCCTATATGCCCTTAAGCCCAAAACCCTCAAGCCCAATGTCAGGTAGGGGTTTAGAGTCTCTCCCGCGGCCACAACTTCCCCCACAGTGTTGAATTAAGTGGTTGGTTGAGGGTTATAGGAACAGGCTTCATGCTGCCGTACCCTAAACCCTAAACCCTAAACCCTAAACCCTAAACCCTAAACCCTAAACTCTAAACCCTAAACCCTAAACCCTAAACCCTAAACCTATACCATTGCAACGACCTGTTCGAATCCTAGAAGGCTGTCACGTTCGAGGCTTGCGCCAGGCCCGGAGCCCTCAACGCAAGAAACCTCAGCCCATGATTCTCTTGAACGAAAAAGGCTTGTCTGCAGCAACAGAAACACCCAAGACTCTACATCCCTCAACCCTCCAGTGCTCAAACCCTAAACCCTCGACCCTAAACCCCAAGAGCAGCTCCATGCCTCCTTGAGCGGCTTCGGGCGTGCCTCCGTGTAGCGTGAAGCTTGACATGTAGGGTTCAGGGCTTCGGGCGCAGGGAAATTCTATGAGGTTGTGTCGTAGTCCGATAGAAGTCTGACAAGCTGAAGGTATTTCGGCCGGTGATGCAACCACTAGAATAACTACGCACCCTCCAGATTTCTACTCCTAAATCCCAAACCGTTACCCCAGCCGTGAACACAGGGCAGGCTGGACCCTTAAACCCTAAACCCTAAACCCTAAACCGACACTCTGAATCCGATGAGGGCCAGCCTTCTCCAACTGCGTCAGAACCAGGGTGGCCATGGGCCCCGCAATGATATCCTGCTCTGGATGAAGAAAAGACAACATGAGCTGAGGTTTAGGGTTTAGGGCTTAGGGCTTAGGGCTTAGGGCTTAGGGCTCAGGGCTTAGGGCTTGGGGCTTAGGGCTTAGGGCTTCGGCCTTAGGGCTAAGGGTTTAGGATTTAGGGTTTAGGCTTTGGGGCTTGGTGTCGGATCAGTGGTTCAGCCAACTACACCCTACCACCTGGCTTTTGGTGAGGCTCGGGCGGGGCCTACGCCACAACAGTCTTGCCCCACAATACTCCCCAAATCCCCAGCTGCCCACGAGTTGCCCTAAACCCGAAAACCTAAATCCTAAGCCCTAAGCCCTAAGCCCGAAACCCTGGCTGTCGATCCAATGAACGGTAATCAATTGATCTTCCTGTACGTTTACTGCAACGAATTCTGTATGAGTAGACATGATTTTTATGTTTGCATGCATTGCCATATGGCAACAAGTTTAAATACAAAGTGTATTGTATATCACAAGTATCATACTCTGTTTCTGTTGGTCTTCATTGTTGCTGCAGGTATGTCTGCTGGAAGCCCTCACCCTCCAACGCCTCCAACTCGCACTCCATGACTTGGCGCGTGGCGAGCACCTCAAGAGTCGCAGAGTGTAGGGTTTAGGGTTTAGGGTTTAGGGTTGAGGGTTTAGGGTTTAGGGTTTAGGGTTTAGGGTTTAGGGTTTAGGGTTTAGGGTTTAGGGTTTAGGGTTTAGGGTTTAGGGTTTAGGGTTTAGGGTTAGGGTTTAGGTTTAGGCTTCAGGGTTGCGGCCTTAGGGTGTAGAGTTTGGGGGTTTAGAGTTCAGGGTTTAGAGTTTGGGGTCTCGACGCTTGGGGTTTGGCTAGGCAGGGACTACACCTTGTTGCTTTGTTTTGCGACATCATTCCTGCTAAGCCAGAGAGGCAGTTTGAGCTTGCTGGGGAAACCTGGACCCCTTCACCACAAGTCACAAGCTTCCCTGAAACTGCAAAGCCTTCCTTTCCCAAGTCCAACAAACCTGAATCCTATAAGCCCTAGGTTTACAGAAACGCCATAAAATGGTTTAAGGACGATTAATGCTGGGATTCCCTTCAGAAGCCCTCTTGGGGCAGGAGGGTAATGATCCAACTTTTGGGAGTTTACTGTAGGACTTAATGAGGGCTTGTGTGGAGCTAAACCCTAAACCCCAAACCCGAAACCCGGAACCATAAACCCTAAACCCTACAGTAAACCCCCCAACGCTGCAACCCCAGGCACCGCGAAAAGGAGGAGGTCTGTCTTGGAGATCTCCAAGTGCCCCCCGGCCTATCAGCTAGGGTTTTGACTTTAGGGTTTAGGGTTTAGGGTTTAGGGTTTAGGGTTTAGGGTTGAGGGTTGAGGGTTGAGGGTTTAGGGTTTAGGGTTTAGGGTTTAGGGTTTACGGAACCAACTGCCGGAGGCGTTTCGCGTTCGAGGGGTCAACGGGGCTGCAGGGTTTCCGAGCTTATGTGGTTTAGGAAGCTTGGGCTTCTTGGGGTTCGGTTTAAGGGTTGAGGGCTTAAGGTTCAGGAAGTTTAGGGTTTAGGGTTTAGGGTTTAGGGTTTAGGGTTTAGGGTTTAGGGTTTAGGGTTTCGGGTTTCGGGTTTAGGGTTCAAGTTCTCTGGAGTTGATTGACTTGCCGGGTCCAAGGCATTGCTTGATGACGACCGGCAAAACCTCAAGGGGCCCTGACCCACCTCCCATCTCTGACGCGCCCACCCCTCCCCGCCCCGCCCACACCCGCACAACTCCTTCAAGGTGTAGGGTTTACGGTTTAGGGTTTAGGGTTTCGGGAAATCTGAGCTACGAAACATCAAATTTCATAAGTCTATGACATGTTGAGCAAATGCAAACAGCCACGCAAGTCCTACAGCCCTAAAACTCCTAAATCCATACACACTACCCTGAAACCTCAAACCCAAAACAAACCTACTAAAGCCCCAAAGCCATATAAGCCCAAAACCTAAATCCCTAAACCTGAAAAAGCCTGAAATCCCTGAAGCCCTTTTATTGAAACCCCTAAAGAATCAATTCCGTTAAGCCCCATAAGTTGCCAGGGCTATGCTTCAAGCCCTCAAACAAACCTAAACCCCTAAAGCCCGAAAACTAATAACCTTAAACCCTAACCCTTTAAGCCTTCAGACCCTACCCCAAAGCCTACAGCCTACAGCCTAAAGCCTAAAGCCTAAACCCTATGCCCCGAGCCCCAAAGGTCCGAGATTTGGTCAACTTAGCCTCGGGATCCTCCCCAGGAGTCTGCATCATCTGCAGGGCCAAGTGCCGCAACTGGGACGGTGAGGGTTTCGGGTTTTGGGATTGGGGTTTAGGGCTTGGGGTTTAGAAGGTTTTGGGAGGGTTTTAGGGTTTTGGGGTTGAGGGTTTAGGGATGGGGGGCTTAGGGGTTTAAGGTTTGAGGCTTTCCGAGCCTAAACCCTAAACCCTAAACCCTAAACCCTAAACCCTAAACCCTAAACCCTAAACCCCAAACCGAAAGGTCCGGGCCCCGGGCCGAAGTCAGGGTGCCCTGGTTCGGTACTGGGTGGTAACCTTGGTGGACGCTGCTGAAAACTGGCGAGTCTGAGGGGGGGGGGGGGGGTGAAGGGTAGGGTTAGGGTTTAGGGTTTAGGGTTTGGGGTTAACGCCCGTAGCCCCCAAAGCTCTACCTGAAACCCCACACCCTGAACCCTAAACCCTAAACCCGAACCCTAAACCCTCATGGCTGTGGAGGGGACCCTCTAGGCCTCAACCCTAAGCCGCCTACAGCGTAGCTGGGGCCGCTGCTATTCTTCTTCGGCTGGAGTCGGTATCCCTCCGCGCTGAAGGGCACTCCTGTGCAGTCTGTGTGGTTCAACTACATGGCGCCCCGAGCCCTCAACCCTGAAACCTCCAAAAACACACCAAAAACACACCAAAAAGCACCAACAACACACCAAAAAACACGACAAATACCAAAAGCACCAAAAACACCAAAACACACCAAAAGAGCGCACACACACACACACACACACACACACACACACACAATGTAAAAAACAAAAGAACACCCCCAGCTCGCCAGCCCAGAACCCTAGCTCTGCCGGGGGGCCGGAAGTTTCGGCTTAGTGGCTCAGTTCATAAGCCCTTGATGGAAGCAACATCAGCTTGAGGGGTAAGGTTTAGGGTCTGGGGCTGAGGGTTTAAAGCCCCAACCCCTAAACCCTGAACCCCAACCAAGGGCTTCCAACGTGAAGCTTCAGCGGGGGGGGTAGCTCGAGTCCCGCGCGCGTTGTTCTCGAAGCCCGCTCAAAATTCCGGAGGAATATCGCGTCCTCCACTAGGCGCGGGCGCGCCCGCGCCCGACAGCTCCGAAACGGCGTCTGGGCTCGCGAACGGCGAAACTGTCGTCGCCTCTGGAGGACTGTCGTTGCTTTTCGGCTTCTGGGTTCCCGAATGTCAAGCTGTCGTCGCTTTTGTACGTCTGTGTTCGCGAGATGCGGAACTGTCGTCACTTTCGGACGTCTGGGTTTCCCAAATGCGAAACCGTCATGACTTTTGGGCGTCCGTGTTCGCGAAGTGCGAAACCGTCATTGCCTTTTGCACGCGGCTGGGCTCTCACTGCGTGGCATCTACGCTGGCAGAACTGGATGTGGGTTTGCATTGTTGGGGGGTTTCGCATTGTTGGGGGGTTTCGGGCCCTAAAAGCCTGTGCGGTTTAGTGCCCCAATACCTATGCCTTTCAACGAAGTCGATGGTTGTCTGGCACCATTCCAGGTCCCCCGGCCCAGCTAAAGCTTTCAGAAGCGTTGATGGCATCCGGTACTTTAGGGTGTAGGATGTAAGGCCTCAGGGCTTCATGGGTTAGCACTTCAGTAGCTTGACAAGCCCGAAACCCTAAACCCCTAAACCAAATAGAATCTAGGTGTCAGGGGCAAACAGCGAAAAGTGGTTTAGGGGCCAGAAACCCTGCCCCAAATTAAGAACAAGGATTTCTCGGGAAAGGGCACCTCCTTCAAGGGAACATCAGGGCACAGGCAGTGGGAACGACCTACGCCCCAATACAGGGGTCGGAAGAATTACTAGTCATACTCCCTTCTGGTCCTTTTTGTTTGTAAAAAACCCCGAAAACCCTATTCTAGTTATTCAGGCCTAAATCTGAAGCCCCTACGAGACCTGACGGACGAGGCCTTCAATCTCGGCGTCTGTCAAGCTCACGTAGAGGCCATTCAGGTGGTTGAAGAGGACCTCTCTTGAGCAATTGGCGTTCGGCGGCATGGGATGGTTTGGGTTCAGGGTTTAGGGTTTAGGGTTTAGGGTTTAGGGTTCAGGGTTTAGGGTTTAGGGTTTAGGGTTTAGGGTTTAGGGTTCAGGGTTCAGGGTTCAGGGTTCAGGGTTCAGGGTTCAGGGTTCAGGGTTCAGGGTTCGGGTTCAGGGTTCAGGTTCAGGGTTCAGGGGTTCAGGGTTCAGGGTTCAGGGTTCAGGGTTAGGGTTTAGGGTTTAGGGTGTAGGTTTTAGGGTTTAGGGTTTAGGGTCGCGCTCCCAGATTTTAGAGTTCAAGGGTTTGGGGTTTAGGCCCGACAAGGCGGCACCATTGTCAAGTGGTTCTAGGTGTAGTAGATGTACTTGTCACGATGCTAGCGGTAGTGGAACTTGGAAATTTCTTTCAGCCATTTGGGGGTTTGCTAAATTAAGGTACCGTATTGGGCTCCCTGTTCTAAGGGGATCCTACTGCATGGGGAGGGGGGGGGGGGGCGATATTCGCAGTCCCCTATTGCGTAAACCCCCATATCTGGTTCAGCCTAACCTCCCGTTCATGCAAGTCAGCTTCCATATCAGCAGGAAAGCTAAGCTGGCAGATTCTTTCAGGGTTCAGGGTCTAGGGTTCAGGGTTTAGGGTTTGCAGCCAGGATTTAGGGTCTTCAAGTGACAGAGGTCTGTTTGGAGTCGCTGAGAAGATCGATCGCCAGCCGGGATCTATCTCCCAAGGCGGTCGGGCACCGGGTTTGCCTAAACCTGAACCCTGAACCTGGACCCTGAACCTGAACCCTGAACCCCAAACCCTAAACCCTAACCCTAAAACCCTAAACCCAAGCCCCAAACTCCCCGCCTGCATGTGATCCTTGGGGACCCGCACCTGCTTTGAGGAGTTTACATTTACGGGTTCAGGGGTTCAGGGGTTCAGGGTCAGGGTTCAGGGGTTCAGGGTTTAGGGTTTGGGGTTTTGGGGTTTGGGGTTTGGGGCTTGGGGCTGAGGGTTCCTGTGTTTTTTGCTGTTCTTTCAGATTCGGGACTTCTCGACTTTAGGGCTTGTAGCGCTTGGGGCAGTTAGGGTTTAGGGTTAGGGTTAGGGTTTAGGGTTTAGAGTCTAGAGTTTAGGGTTTAAGGTTTAGGGCTTATCGGTTTTTCAGGGCTTGGGGAAAGAGATCAACAACCTGAGAGCCCAAAACGCCCCGAAGCCCTAAAGCGCCACTCTGCCCAAAGCTTCCCGAGAAGCCCGCCCGCAAAGCTAGCCTGGCCATTCCCCAAGATGGTTTTAGGGTTCCGGGTTTCGCATGTAGGGCTTAGGGCCTCAAGGTTTCGGACCTCCTGTTTCCGCAACAAAAGCTGGAAAAAGTGATGAGAAGACACAGGGAATCCTTGTTACAGGAAGCCCCCCCCCCCCCCCCCCCCCCAAAAAAAAAAGGAAAGGTGCCCCTACTTTCGGAAAGCCCCCACAGCCCAAACCCAGCTGAAGGTTCTTTTGGGTCTGGGGGGGGGGAAGCCCTAAACCCTAAGCTTTGGAGTTTAGGGCTTTAGGTTTTAGGGGGTTAAGCTGTAGGGCTTAGGCAAAGGGACGAACTCTCATCAAGAACAAAGACGAATGAAAGAAAAAATCTTGATGCGGGGCTGTTGCACTCTAACCTGGATTCGGTTTGGGGTTTGGGGCTTGGGGTTTAGGGTTTAGGGTTTAGGGTTTAGGGTTTAGGGTTTAGGGTTTAGGGTTTAGGGTCAGGGGTTTAGGGTTTCGGGTTTAGGGTTCGGGGTTTAGGGTTCGGGGTTTAGGGCTCTCATTTTGGGTTTTGGAATAGACTGAAACCCGCCGGCCGTGAGCCCTGCCCTACAGCGCCCACTCGTACCCTTAAACCCCTAACCCCTAAACCCTAAACCCTAAACCCTCAGGTTCATTGGGGTTTTGGTGCCTTGTACGTTCCGCCCCAGCCAGTCGCTGCGGCCTGGTAGTCCAGATTCGAGTTATGGCAGCCCGCCTATGAACACCCTAAACCCTAGCCCTAAACCCTAAACCCTAAACCCTAAACCCGAAACCCGAAACCCTAAACCCTAAACCCTAAACCCAAACTCTAGAACCCTAAACCCGAAACACAAAAAGCCAGGCCTGAACCCAGTAAACCCCATTCTTGGCCTCTCGCAACCCTCTAATTCGAGGAACATGAGGACTTCAGGCTATTTAGGGTCTATTTAGGGTCTATTTAGGGTCTATTTAGGGTCTATTTAGGGTTTAGGGTTTGGGGTATAGGTTTTAGGGTTTAGGGTTTAGGGTTTAGGGTTTAGGGTTTAGGGTTTAGGGTTTAGGGTTTAGGGCTTAGGGCTTAGGGTTTAGGGTTTAGGGTTTAGGGTCCAGGGTCCAGGGTCCAGGGGTTCAGGGGCGAAGGCGCCCCCAAAATCCCAACAGACCCAAGCCTCGAAATACCTTCAGAGTGCCAGACCTTGAAAGCTTGGGATCTACGTCACAACTCTGGGAATACTAAAACCCTAAACCCTAAACCCCAAACCCTAAACCCTAAACTCCAGCCTGGAGTAAGTCGCAAGAAACCGGGGAAAGAAGGACTTGGGCACTTTTTGGAATCGCCATTCTCATTTTGAGGTCTGGGCTTCCAGCCCCTGGCTTGAGGGGTCATGATGCTTGCAATGAAGAAAACAAAGCCCCAAACCCTAAACCCTAAACCCTAAACCCTAAGCCCTAAGCCCTAAACCCTAAACCCTAAACCCTAAACCCTAAACCCTAACCCGAAATTCAACCCTTGAAGCCCGAAAGGGCAACAGGCTGAACCCCAGAATCGCGCGCTTTTTTCACTGGGGCTCCGCAGGCCTCTACCCAAGACCAGGCATTCTTCAAGGCTTCAAGCGGTCCCTAGACCCTAAACCCTAAACCTTAAAGTCTAAACCCTAACCCTAAACCCTAAACCCTAAACCCTAAACCCTAAACCCTAAACCCTAAACCCTAAACCCTGAACCCTGAACCCTGAACCCTGAACCCTGAACCCTGAACCTGAAGGTTTCTGCAAGGATCTCCGAGAACCAGGCCGGCTGACCGCTCTCATCCACCTCCAGGCCTTCGTAGACTTTAAGGTGGAGAGAGTTTAGGGGGTGTAGGGTTTAGGGTTTAGGGTTTAGGGTTCAGGGTTTAGGGTTTAGGGTTTAGGGTTTAGGGGGTTCAGGGTTCAGAGTTGAAGGGTTGAAGGGTTTAAGGGTTTAAGGGCGTAGGGTGTAAGGATTTAGGGTCTTAAGGGCTCAGGGTTTAGGGTTGAGCCCCAAGTCCTGCTTCTGAAAGTGACGGCCCTTTTGCTTGAACGGCCCGAAGCCCGAATTAAGCCCTACACCCTAATCCCTAAAGCCCACCTTCCAATTCGGGTTCGAGTTTGGGGTCTATGGCTTAGAGTTTAGGGTGTAGGGAGCCCCCCCCCAAGACCCCTCAATGGAGGAGAATATCTCCTTAATCTTCTAGGGCAAAAGATGGCAATTCCAAAGGTAAGAGGCTTTCGGGTTCAGGGTTTTAGGGCTTAGGGCTTAGGGCTTAGAGCTTAGGGCTTAGGGTTTAGGGCTTAGGGTTTAGGGTTCAAGGTTTAGGGAACCACCAGTTCAGTCTGCAGGCCGCGGAAAGCGATGTTTCCCATCACTCTCCTGAGTGGATATGCCAGCACTCGGCTGGAGCACGATCGTGCGCTCAGCCTCCACTACAGCCACCAAGCACTTTGCATGCGACATCTCGTGGGCAGTGTAGTCCCTCACACCCGCAAGCTGAGCTGCGCTGCACATGGCTCAGAGAACTATCGGCCACTGTCGTCGCCCTTGAGCCACCGCATAATCGCCTTGACCTTCAGAATCTTCATCAAGAACTGCCCTTCACTCTGGAGGGTTGAGGGTTGAGGGTTTGGGGTTTAGAGTTTAGGGTCTGAGGTTTAGAGTTTAGGCTTTCGGGAACCACGAGATCAAGAAGTGATTCCTGAAGTAACCCTAAACCCTAAACCCTAAACCCTAAATCCTAAACCCTAAACCCTAAACCCTAAAACCCTAAACCCTAAACCCTAAACCCGGGCCATTGGGGTCGCTGGCTGTCTGGGATTTGGGGGATGCTTTGGGCCTTGGTGAGGTCAGGGCTTCCTAGGGTTGCTTTGGGTCTGGGCAGGGAAGAAGTTTAGGGTTTAGGGTTGAGGGTTTAGGGTTTAGGGTTTGGGGTTTGGGGTTTAGGGTTTAGGGTTTAGGGTTTAGGGCGACCCTTCGACAGGACGTGCCACATCGTAACCTCAGTGCTGTGCTCAAGGTGTCGCTGACACCGACGCAGTTTTGGACCAAGGTCCTGTCATGCAGGCGGCAGCTTCAGGTTCACGTAGGGCTTAGGGTTCAGGGTTGGGGTCATCATGGCTCCAGCCCGCACCCCCCCCCCCCCGCCCCAAAGACAGGCTGGAACTCTGATCCCGAAACAGCCCTGAACCCTAAACCCTGAACCCTTAAATTCCAAGAAAGCGAAGGGGTCTCAACCCCGGCCCTTGGGCGAAGTCTGCGGTCGCGCTTTGAGTTCAGGAGATTTGAAAAGCTCGAAAGCCCTCAATCGGGTTTAGGATTTATGGTTTAGGGTTTGGGGGTGCAACCCTATAAAGCCTAAAGACTGAGCCCGCCCAAATAGACCGAACTAGATGACAGCATGCTGCTGGTGATAAATAGCACGAGTTCCCTGAGCAACCTAAACCCTAAACCCTAAACTCTAAACCCTAAACCCTAAACCGAGCTCTAACAAGGGAGCCGAAAATGAAAAAATGTCATCCCTAAACCCTGAAGCCGCGGACCCTGAACATCTAAACCCAACACCTCCAACACCAGCCACCCACCCCTCCAGAGAAAAACATACATGGAGGGGGGGGGGGGGGGCAATACTAGCAATGCCTAGACAAGCGATCACAAGAAATGGTCATCACACATGAGAATTGCTAGGATGGCCTTTAAAACTCCGCTGAAAAATATTCCTGAATGTGCTCCTCTTCAACCCAAAAAAGGGAAAATTTAAAGTATCCCCAAGGGCCTACCCAGGAATGCAAACAAGAACAGAGCTTCAGCACCCTAACCCAAACCCTAAACCCTAATCCCGCCCGCCACCCAACTCTCTTGTCTTTTGGGGTAGGCGGGCGCTGGTCGAGCGCTCAGGGAGACCTTGCGAGGGAGCCCAAAGCAGACGACCGAGCTTGCTGCCGCGCACATTGTTGGGTCCTGCCCCTGGTTCCCTCACCCCCGTCCGCTGGGCTGCGCGGACCAGGGCCAGGCCAGGGCCAGGGCCAAGGCCTCCAGCGGCCAGGGCCAGCTAAGGTCAGGCTAGGGCCAGGGCCAGGGCATTTTTGCCAGCAAAGACAGGTCAGGGGCCGAGCAATTTTTGCCACAGCCCTGCCTGCCCCAACAAAACGGTGGCCTTGGTCCTGGCTTTGCTGGCCTTACCCCTTCGCGCCAAGCCCGCTGTCCGCACACTAGTTTAGCTGTCCACTCGCTTCGCGCCAACCCCAGCCCCTGACCCTGCCTCCCTGGCTTTAGCCCCTTCGCGCCAACCAAGCCTCGCTGCCTGTGTCTGTTCCTGGCCCGGCCATCCCTGGCCTTAGCCCCTTGGCCCCAACCCTGCCTCGCCTTTCCGTCTGCGCATCGCAAATGCCCTGGTCCACACACCTTGTGGAGGTCCCCAAAAGGGCGTGAGTGCTGACTCATGTGATGCTTCGTAAAAAAAATAAAAGGTCTTAACTCCTTGAGAGTTGTAAGTGGGCGGTCTTGGGGTGGGTAGGTCTGCAGACTACCGCGCGCTCCCAAAGCGCGCTTCCGTTTGGCACGCCCTAAACCCTAAACCCTAAACCCTAAACCAGATGTTTCAGCGAGCCGGGTGGACATGTAGGCTGAGAAGGCGCAGGCCCTGGTCGGTTTGGAGGTGGTTGGAGGTCGGGATGCTTCTGGCTGAGGTTTAG
>CAJNDS010000809.1:35000-66835 GCA_905221605.1 Symbiodinium natans
GTTTAGGGTTTAGGTTTTTTATGGTTTGAGGGTTTAGGGTTTAGGGTTTAGGGTTTAGGGTTTAGGGTTTAGGGTTTAGGGTTTAGGGTTTAGGGTTTAGGGTTTAGGGTTTAGGGTTTAGGGTTTAGGGTCTATTTCGGTTCAGGGCTTAGGGCTTGGAAGATCCTTTACAGTCGTCCAGGGGGAAACGGCCAACGCTTTAGGGTTTTAGGGGTTAAGAAGTCAGTGGAGGGGGGGGGGGTTACCAGAGTCAGCACCTAAGAGCATACGGCAGGCATCCGCAATAACACGGTTTAGGGTTTAGGGTTTAGGATTAGCTCGACCCAGCCCTGAATCCTACAATAAATGCTGCCCGCAGTTGGAGGGTTCAAAGCTTAGTGTAACCCTAAACCCGAAACCCTAAACCCCAAACCCTAAACCCTGAACCCTAAACCCGAAATCTTAGCAGCAGGCCTGCAACTCGGCCGCCTTCCTTCCCTCAGGAGACACACCTGGCCATGACGCCATCGCTTCCAGCGGGGGGGGGGGGGGGGGGGGGTTTGGGGGGTTAAGGGGATTTAAAGGCGTTTAGGGCTTAGGGTGGAGGGTTTAGGGTTTAGGGTTTAGGGTTTAGGGTTTGGGGTTTGGGGTTTCGGGTTTGGGGTTCAGGGTCGAGGCTTGGGGCATAAGGATGGTGATCCCGAAGCCCTAAACCCTCGCACGCAAGCAATGACAACGATCAAAAAGAAATCACTCCCCAGCTCTGAACCACTCCTACTTCTGAGGGCGGTGCGCGAGCAAAACAGGGGCCCTAAACCCTACACTTCCTGGCTGACGACGCAGAAAAAGCGCAATACAGCAGACCCTTGGAATCCCAATTGCAACCCTCGCCCCCTCCCCCCCTTCCCCCCACGAACCAAAAAAACTAAATCCCAAAACCTAAAACCCTAAACCCCAAACCCTACATCCTTAACGCTAAACCCTAAACCCTAAGCCAAGCCCCCAGTGAGACCTAACCTCCGGAGATTGGCCTTGTGTCTCGACCCAGAAGGCCATGCGAACCTTACGTTGAGCAAAGGGTTTGGGGTTTAGGGTTTAGGGTTTAGGGTTTACGGTTTACGGTTTAGGGTTCAGGAGGTGGCACCCTGCAGGATGAGACTGTTACGATTTCAGGTTGAGGCTGAGGGTTTAGGGCTTCAAGAGGACAGGAAAACTTTTGGGGCCTTACTCGTCAAGCCCTAAGGCCCTACATGTGTCAATCCCTAAACCCTAAACCCTAAACCTCTCTTTTTGCGATGATGATGATTATGATGATGATGATGATGATGATGATTCTTCTTAGTTTCATTCTTATTTATCTATTTATGGATTTGTTTTTTATTACGATTATTATTATCATTATGATTATACAAATACATAAACTCGAATGGAATCGTGGACATAGGCACAAGCCCTTCGTGGGCAAGGCACAGGGCACAAACCTTCGTGGGCAGAGGCTATGCCCACGAGGGTTTGTGCCTATGCTCACCAAGGTCGTTGGCTATGCCTACGAAAGCTTGTGCCTAAAATCTGTTCCTGGCAGGTCATTTAGGCACAAACTTTTGTGGACATAGGCACAACCCTTCGTGGGCATGAGGCACAAACCGTCGTGGGCACGGGTACAAACCTTCGAGGGCATAGGCACCCACCTTCGTGGGCCTGGGACGGCCTCTGGGCTTTAGGGTTTAGGGGTTAGGGTTTAAAGCTTAGGGTTAAGGGTTTAGCGTTTCAGGGTTGCTGCCCATGTGGTCGAGGCACTCTGCACCATACGAAGAGCCGGGTGCCCCACGTGCCACATGACGGAGGCCACCACCGACTCTAGCATGAGCAGAGTCAGACCTTGGACACGTTGGCCCTTAAGCTTGAAACCCCATCATGGGGGGGGCTTCCGCAAACTAGGGGTACCCAAAGGGATTCTATTCTATTTGGGGTATGAATGGGGTACGCCTCTTGTGGGAAATATCAAAATTTCTGGAACAGAATCTGAAAACTGGGAAAGTAGCCCAAGCGACTGTCCACACCTCTCTCCTCTAGCTAGACCCAGAGGTTTAACTGCAAAACCTATAGAGCCGCTTTTGAAGTGATTGAAACTTTCTTTAGGGCTCAGCGTGTTCTGAACCCAAGTCCTTAACCTTAACCCTAAACCCTAAACCCTAAACCCTAGATCCTGAAACCCTCCAAGCTTTCCGCGAAAAAAGGAACCCGAAGTCCCACTCTGGGGCTCCGTCGCACATCGGGGACATCTTCTGGACGGCTCTGCGAGGGCGTGTTCGGGTTTAGGGTTTAGGGTTTAGGGTTTAGGGTTTAGGGTTTAGGGTTTAGGGTTTAGGGTTTAGGGTTTAGGGTTTAGGGTTTAGGGTTTAGGGTTTAGGGTTTAGGGGTTAGGGGTTAGGGGTTAGGGGTTAGGGTTTAGGGTTTAGGGGTTAGGGGTTCGGGTTTAGGGGTTAGGGGTTAGGGTTTAGGGTTTAGGGTTTAGGGTGCAGGGTTAGGGACTCGTGGTTTTGGGCTGAGTTTGTCAAGGTTAAGAAGTTTTAGGCTTGGAGGGTTTTGCAGCTACATGGCCATAGAGGAGGAGGGCAGAAGAGGAACCACCCTCAGCAACCCTGAGCCCGAAACAGCCTATCCATGAGTCCCTAACCCTAAACCCTAAACCCCAAAACCCTCAAAACCTAAGCCCAGAGTCCATGAAACCCAAACCCTAAACCCTAAAGCCCTGAACTCCAAGCCCTGAAGTCCCGAAGCCCCAAACCCTAACACCCTACACCCTAAACCCTAAACCCCAACACCCTGAACTACGAAACCCTTAAGCTCCTAAACCCTAAACCCTAAACCCTAAACCCGAAACCCTAAACCCTAAACCCCCTTCAACCCTGGAGCCCCCCGAATCTCCGGCCTGCAGCCGCCGTCGCTTTCGAGGCCCGGCCGTCTCCCCTCCTAGCGCGAGCGCGAGCGTCTGGGAGCTTTTGTTGGGTTTTTGGCGTCTTTCGAGGGTTTGGGGTTTAGGGTTTAGGGTTTAGGGTTTAGGGTTTAGGGTTTAGGGTTGAGGGTTTAGGGTTTAGGGCTTTATAGGGTTTAGGGGTCATCGGCGCTCCATGGCTCCTGGAGAGAACGGGGACCAGAGCGGCGATCGAGGGGAGCGAGGGCTCGTGTTCGGCTCCTCCTTGACGCTGTCGCGTTGCGCCTGGTATCCGGGTCGGTTTAGGGTTTAGGGTTTAGGGTTTAGGGTTTAGGGTTTAGGGTCTAGGGTCTAGGGTTTAGGGCTTAGGGCTTAGGGCCTAGGGTTTAGGGTTGGGGGTATAGGGGGGCTTTGGGGCTTGGGGGGGGGGTTAGGGTTTGTAGGGTTTGGGGGGCTTGGGGGTTTGGTTCAGGGAGTTCAGGGGGTTCAGGGAGTTCAGAAATTTCAGGGGGTTTAGGGGGTTTAGGGAGTTTAGGGGGTTTAAGGGGTTCAGGGTGTTTAAGGTTTCTTTTTTTGGCTCAGGGGGCTTCGGGGGTTCCAGGGGTTTTCGGCTTTAGGGCGTTTAGGGCGTTTAGGGTGTTTAGGGCGTTTAGGGCGTCTAGGGCGTTTAGGGCGTTCAGGGCTTAGATGGCACAGGGCTTGACGGCGTCTTTGGCTTAGAGATTTTTGGTTCAGGGTTTGATTCGGGCTTGCTGGCTTTGCAGGGGCCAGCTAGTGTTCTCCCAGAACCCCAAGCCCTAAACCCTAAACCCTAGACCCTAAAACCCTAAACCCTAAACCCAAATCCCAAACCCTAAACCCTAAACCCAAAACCCTAAACCCTAAACCCTAAACCCGAACCGACTGTACCTGTTAAAGTCTCAACATCCTAAACCCTTTTGGCTACTCAAGAACTGCGATTTCTGGGTTTAAACCCAACTTGAACCCAGCAGGGGTGTCGGGTTTGGGTTTAGGGGTTTAGAGTTAGGGTTTCAGGGTTGAGGGTCTCGGCGATGTTGTGTAAAGGACTTAGAGAGTCCGGGTCGCGGGGGTATACTGCACGTTGCAGGTTGGCTGCTTGGATATTTAGGACTTTGGTGCGGGGCTTGAGCCCCTGAAGTTCCTAACCCCCCAAATTCCCTAAGCCCCCCAAGCAGCCTGTTCCAACAGCTTCCTTCGCTCCTGCCCAGGGGCCAAAGCGGGGAGGAGGTGTCCGAACCCCTCACCCCGCCTAACCCAGCCCAGAACCCTTAAGCCCTTAACCCCTAAACCCTAAACTCCAGTTTCGGACTTGCTACAGATCAGGCTACGGGCTCAATTTCGGGTTTCGGGAAGAGGGTGCATGGTCAGGCTTCCCCACTCAAGAAGAGAAAAGGGTGCCTTTCGGTGTTTTGGAGTTACAGGGGATCCTACAATGGTTTCGGGTTTAAGGGTTTAATGTAGCTCCATAACCCTAAAGAGCACGGGCACCGCGTGGGCATCCTAGCTGCTAAAAAGTGCTTTACCGAACTCTGCGCCTACTAGCGCAAAACTCTGTGGCAAGTCAGAACAGTCTCCGGTCTCCCAGTGCAAGGCTCCAGAACCCTGAAAGCTCCAAAAACCTACAAGAATGCTCTAGAATCTCTAGAAGCCCTCATTAGACCCCAAAATCAAAAGCCATTAGCACTCTCCATGGGCCAAATGAAAGAGTCTAAACATATTCACCAAGCCCTACGTCATGAATTTCTTGGCTACTGACAAGTAGGTCCGAAACTAGGGGTACGTACCTTAGTGCTAAACCCAGCCCTAAACCCTAAACCCGAAACCTGAAACCCACAACCCTAAACCCTCGGGGTGGGCGCGCCCGGGACCAGCCCACGCGGGACTGCAGCAAGGCCAGCTGGCGACGCAACATGGAGGTGGAGCCGAAGGACATGTCCTGGGAATGGAGGGTTTCTGTGTTTAGGGTTTAGGGGTTTAGGGGTTTAGGGGTTTAGGGGTTTAGGGGTTTAGGGGTTTAGGGGTTTAGGGGTTTAGGGTTTAGGGTTTAGGGTTTAGGGTTTAGGGTTTAGGGTTTAGGGTTTAGGGTTTAGGGTTTAGGGTTTAGGGTTTAGGGTTTAGGGTTTAGGGTCAATGCAAGCTCCATGAGACCTCACTTCACACTCCAAGTAGCTCCGAGACCTCAAACCCAAAACCCTAAACCCTAAACCCTATCTAAACCCTAAACCCTAAACCCAAAACCCTAGGCCGCAAACCCCCGAACTAGGCGGCAGACCCCCACGGCAGCCGCTCGAAGCTATTTCAAGCTTCACGGTTCAGCCCAAAACTGGAAGCCTTCAACCCTGAACCCTAAACCCTAAACTTGAAGCCGAAATCCCAAACCCTAAACCCTAAACCCCAAACCCTAAACCCCAAACCCCAAACCCTAAACCCCAAACCCTAAACCCTAAACCCCAAACCCTAAACCCTAAACCCCAAACCCTGAACCCTAAAGAGACTAGGACAACAAGTCCATGGACCCTCTAGGCCTCGGGGCCCCCGAGGGCACGGCGATACCCCGGTTCGCCAGCGTGGGTTTCGGGTTTAGGATTTAAGGTTTAGGGTCTAGGGTTTAGGGTTTAGGGTTTAGGGTTTAGGGTTTAGGGTTTAGGGTTTAGGGTTTAGGTTTAGGGCCCCCGAGGGCAAGGCGATGCCCCGGTTCACCAGCGTGAGGAAGCGGTAGAGAGCCGTGCGAAGCTCCTGGCCGAAGGCATTCGTTCATGGTTTCGGGCTCAGTAGCCCTAAACCCTAAACCCTAAACCCCTAACCCCTAACCCCTAAACCCTAGACCCTTACATTCAGAAACTTCAGGGCTGCAGGTTTGAGAGTTCTGGGTTCAGGGGTTAGGGTTTCGGCTTTGCCGACATCGGGGTTTTCCGATGCAAGCAGAGGGTTGGCAGGAGCTGGCTGGAGGGTTTAGGGTTTAGGGTTTAGGGTTTAGGGTTTAGGGTTTAGGGTTTAGGGTTTAGGGTTTAGGGTTTAGGGTTTAGGGTTTAGGGTTTAGGGTTTAGGGTTTAGGGTTTAGGGTTTAGGGTTTAGGGCGCTTATAGAGGGGTTGAACTCAAAGGTTGAGTTGAGGGCTCTTTAAGATTTAGGGCTAAGGGCTCAGGTTAAGGCACCCTCGACCCTAGACCCCAAGACCGACACCTAAACCCCAAGGGCTTGCTTTTTTGAGGGGAGTTAAGGCTTGGGGGGGGGGGGGGCAACGTTCAGAAGCAATCTTGGTCAAACTTCTTCCGGGACCCAGCCGCATTCCATCCATTCTTTCTGATACCCCGAACGAGCCGCATTTCCTGGGCGAACATGAGGTCTCGGGACTTGAGTGTAAATTTAGCATCTAGGCTTTGGGTCTGAGGGTTAGAGCATCTTGAGGGCTGAAGGTCTTCAGGGCCTGTCGGTTCTTTAGGTAGTTTAGGGTTTAGGGTTTGGGGTTTAGGGTTTAGGGTTTAGGGTTTAGGGTTTAGGGTTTGGGGTTTGGGGTTTGGGGTTTGGGGTTTGGGGTTTGGGGTTTGGGGTTTAGGGTCGTTAGGGTCGTTAAAGCGCACCGACGGCTGCTGCTTCTACACGCTGGGATACTCCATGTCGAGCTGGTCCGGCGGATGTGAGGTCAGGAAGGACAGGATTGACTCCAGCTCCGTGAACCCCTAAACCCTAAACCCTAAACCCTAAACCCCAAACCCTGTTCTGCGGCGGCCAACTCGACGACAACACGGACTGCTAGTGCCCAGGCTCAGGCGGCAAGCCTGCACGCCTTTGCCAAAGCTCCGGGCACCCGTAGCCAAGAAAAGGGATGAGCCAACTCGTACCCCTAAACCCCAAACCCCCTAAACCCTAAACCCTAAACCCTAAAACCCAAACCCTAAACCCTAAACCCTAAACCCTAAACCCTAAACCCTAAACCCTAAACCCTAAACCCTAAACCCTAAACCCCACCAAATGTGGAGTGGCCCTCCTTGAGGGCAAACCCGGTATGTGCCTGCAGCCGTCTGTTGTCCTGCAGAAGGTCCACGCAGATCTTGTGGACCTTCAGGGGATGGGAACTTCAGGGTTAGGACTTAGGGCTTTAGGGCTCTGGGGCTCTAGGGCTCTGGGGCTTAGGGCTTAGCGTTTAGGGTTTAGGGCCTAGGGCTTAGGGTTTAGGGTTTAGGGCCTCTGGGGGGTTCCCCTAAACCCTAAACCCTAAACCCTAAACCCTAAACCCTAAACCCTCAGAGTTGAGCGCCTCTTTGGACAGATCCAAGAAGACCGTCTTGGCTTCGTCGAAGTTCTTGGCGAGGCTCAGCAGCGAATCGGCACCTGCGGCTTCACACGGTCTAGGGCTCAGGGTTTAGGTTTAGTGTTTAGGGTTTAGGGTTTAGGTTTAGGTTTAGAGTTTAGGGTTTAGGGTTTAGGGTTTAGGGTGTAGGGTTTAGGGTTTAGAGTTAAGGGTTCAGGGTGTAGGCTCCCAATGGTGCCCCAAGCTCAGAGGTTCCAATATTAGGTTTAGGGTTTAGGGCTGACAATGATCAAGTTGAAAATCCCAAGCCTCCCAAACTCAAACCCTAAACATCTAAAACCTCAAACTCCTGAACCCCCAAACCCCCATACAGGTCTCCTCCGACTGGCTCTTCGCAGAGAAGGAGGGAATTCGGCACCCTTCTTCCCCCTATAAAAGCCCTTGAAGAAAATTCTAGAGGGTACCTACCTCCCTCATCCCCTACTACCCTAAACCCTAAACCCTAAACCCCAAACCCTAAACCCTAAACCCGAAACCCTAAACCCGAAACCTTGCCATGGCACAGTTCCTCATGGTCTCCATCGGCACTGGGTCTTCTATGGCCCGCCGGAGGGCCAAGCACATCGCCTTGGCGTTCACGAGGACCTCCCCGAGAGTCTTTTTGGTGATGAAGGTGTGGGATTTAGGGTTTAGGGTTCAGGGTTTAGGGTTCAGGGTTTAGGGTTTAGGGTTTAGGGTTTAGGCGTTTGGGTTTTAGAGCTTTAGGGTTCTAGGGTTTTTGGGGTTTTGGGGTTTTGGGGTTTAGGGTTTTGAGGTTTTTAGGGTTGCGGTGTTGAGGGTTTAGGATTTCGGGCTCGGATTTGGGACTGCGCTCCGTTCCGGGGCTGCACTCCGGTTCCGCCCCCGCTTGAGAAGCAGACACCCAACTCGAGGGCTGCTTTGGGCTTGGGGTAGAAGGTTTAGGGTTTGGGGTTTGGGGTTTGGGGTTTAGGGTTTAGGGTTGAGGGGTTCTTATCTTTGGGCTCGGGGGTTTGAAGATTTTGTTGCTTACGTGTTTTGGAGTTAGGGCTGTCTTGGCTTAGGACGATGTCGGGCTTCAGGTTTGCAAAGCCGCCTGGACCTTACACCGCACTTCACAGGCTTCAGTAGATAATCACGTGGTCGGTTCGCAAAATGGTCCCTTTTGGGGTACCCTAAAAAATAGTAGTGGCCCCAAAAGGGACCCTAAACCCTAAACCCGAAACCCCTCGAAACCTTGAACCCTCTACCCTCCTGACGAGAAGCGCGGAGAAGGGAGGATAGCTTCAGGGCGCTTCTGAAACCCCCACAGAAATCTTCAGTTCCTACTTGGTTTGAGGGTGGTTAGGGTTTTGGGCTTAGGATTTAGGATTTAGGGTTTGGGGGGCAGGGCCCAATAGTGACAGCCATCCGCCTGGCTCTGCGAATTCTCTACGGCATACTCCAAGAGAATCTTGCACAAGTGGCTGAGGAGAAGGAACTGCTCCTCCTGGGTTTAGGGTTTAGGGTTTAGGGTTTAGGGTGTAGGGTTTAGGGTTTAGGGTTTAGGGTTTAGGGTTTAGGGTTTAGGGTTTAGGGTTTAGCGTTTAGGGTTTAGGGTTTAGGATTTAGGGTTTAGGGTTTGGAGTGTAGGGTTGAGGGCATCGAGACCCTCGACTGCGCATGCCCACCCAAAAAAAACACCCCCCCCCCCCCCCCCCAAAGTTAGACGCCCATGTCCCTCCCTTAAGGATAGTTGGGAAATCTTGTGCCTAAACCCTAGGGTTTAGGGTTTAGGGTTTAGAGCCCTAAACCCTGAAACCCTACTCGAAGAGCCGGGCAGCATCGGGTCGGCAGATGTCCATGAGGCGAGGCATCTCGGGGAGGAAGATGGTACACGCCTGTGCGGCTACCCAATCAAGGGGGGGGGGGGGGGGTTAGGGTTTAGGGTTTAGGGTTTAAGGTTTAGGGGTTAGGGTTTAGGGTTTAGGGTTTAGGGCTGGTTCTTAGTAGGGACTGAGGGCCCTATATAATCCCTTAGAGGGTAGAAAATCGCCCTCATTCCCTCATTCCCTGATTCCCTCATTCCCTACTCAGACCCAGGAGGAGGGGGGGGTTAGGGTTTAGGGCTCGAGGGCATAAGGGCTTTAGGGATTACGGCTTAAAGGTTTGATTGCATTGATGCAGGAAAGTCCAAAGACTGCAAAAAAACAAAAAACTCAGGGTCTACGGCCCGAGGGCTGAGTTTTAGGCGACAGCGCGCCTCGTTCATCCGGAGCGCCGTGTTCTCCTTTCAGGACGTCGACACCCGGCTCGCAACCAGTCAAAAATGTTCGTAGACAGTCAGGCTTCGTCTGAAATCAAAGTAATAGCATGGCAAAGAAGCAAAGGCCCACTGGGTTAAGTGTTTAGGGTTGAGGGTTTCGGGTTTAGGGTTTAGGGCTTAGGGTTGTAGGGTTTAGGGCTTAGGGTTGAGGGTTTAGGGTTTAGGGTTTAAGGCTTAGGGTTGAGGGTTTAGGGTTTAGAGCTTCGGATTGGACGGTGCCTTCTCCTTCTCGCGCGCTTGCTTGACATCCTCGGCGGCCAACCTTTGTGGACGTTTAGGGCTTAGGGCTTGGGGCTAAGGGTTTAGGGTTTAGGGTTTAGGGTTTAGGGTTCAGGGTTCAGGGTTCAGGGTTCAGGGTTCAGGGTTCAGGGTTCAGGGTTCAGCGTTCAGCGTTCAGGGTTCAGGGTTCAGGGTTCGGGGCCAAGATTAGCAACCAATCGAGGTGCGGGGTCTAGGCGGGGCTAGGGTATCAGCCTGGGAGATTGGGATGTAGAGGGGTTCAAGAATTTGCGAGTTCTAGGGGCTTAGCAAGCTCAGGACTCACAGGCTTTAGGGCTTGGGGTTGTTGGGGGCGGGGGGGGGTTCATGTAGGGTCCCTAGCAAGCCAAACAAGCCTAGACCCCCAAACCCTAGAAGCCCGAAGACTCTGCACCACACAACCCAGCTCAAGCTCCCTCATTCCCTCCCTCCTTGCCTCCCTCCCAAACCCCAAGCCCCAAAACCGCAGAAGCCCTAAACTCTAAACTCTAAACCTAAACCCTAAACACCACACCCTCAAACCGTCAACCCTAAACCCAGAACACCTCACCCTCAAACCCCGAGACCTAACACCCTGAATCCCAAAGCCGTGCATTGTGTACCACCACCCCCACCCCCCCCCCCCCCCCCCCCCCCCAAACCCTGAACCCTAAACCCTGAACCCTGAACCCTGAACCCTGAACCCTACACCCTACACCCTACACCCTAAACCCTAAACCCTAAACCCTAAACCCTAAACCCTAAACCCTAAACCCTCCAGCCCTGCCTCACCGCGGCCTCCATGATGTAAAGCCTTGGTTTGGGGTTTAGGGCTTAGGGTTTAGGGTTTAGGGTTTCGGGCGCAGGGTTCAGGGTTTAGGGTTTTGGGGGGGATGTGAGGGACATGGGGGCGGCTTTGGGCTTTTAACTTAGGGTTTACAGATTCGGTTTTAGGGTTTTTTACGTAGTTCCTCCTCCAACCTCGACAAGAACAGACATGAAACCCGAAATCCTGAATCCTAAGCCTTAATATGGGGTTGAGGGTTTAGGGTTTAGGGTTTGGGGTTTAGGGTTTAGGGTTGAGGGTTTAGGGTTTAGGGATTAGGGATTGTAGGGTTTGGGGATTGTAGGGTTTGGGGTGTAGGGTCTTGTGAAGGCCGGGCGACAAGCAGAGGCGCTGCCTGTCCGAGATGGGGTTGGCACCTGCATCTTTCTGGCTTGGCTCACGGCTAGGCTGAGGGTTGAGGGTTGAGGGTTGAGGGCTTAGGGTTTAGGGTTTAGGGTGTAGAGTTTAGAGTTTAGAGTTTAGAGTTTAGAGTTTAGAGTTTAGAGTTTAGAGTTTAGAGTTTAGAGTTTAGAGTTTAGAGTTTAGAGTTTAGAGTTTAGAGTTTAGAGTTTAGAGTTTAGAGTTTAGAGCTCAGGCTTCATGGTGGAGCGCCGAGGGTCTTGCCCAAGATTTAAGGTATAGGACCTCAGGGTAGTTTCCGAAGTGACTAGGCAGTTCAACCCATGTGGTCAGTTCACTGGTCCAAAAGGGACCAGATTCCAGAGAAGTGACCATGTGGGTCTTGGGTGACAGCCAAGGGCCCCCACCCACCCGTCGAGAATGCTCGCCGATGAGGCAGAGGTTCACCATGGTTCCCCAGTGCCTCGGTTCGCAAGACTGGGGGCCAGGAAGGTTGCGGGTTTAGGGCTCTCTTCAAGCCGAAGCCAAAGGGGCCTAAGCCCTACGCTTTGGGGTTTCGGGCTTTGGGTCCAGGGTTTAGGGCTAGTACCCCAAGAAGCACCCAGCGTTGCTGCCCGGGAGCCACAAGCACGGTGCTTTCCGCCAGAAAGCTGCCACGACGCCTCGCTCAGGGCATTGCAAGCAGGGGGTGGGCGGCGGGATGGAACTCAGGATCTAGGGTTCGGTGCAAACACACCACGTGAAACAAGAAAAATTGGGGTTTAGGGTCTCTAGGGCCTCAACCCTGGGAGACACAGTTTCTGGCCTGTAGGACATCTTTGGAATCAAAGCCTCACTCATTCGCAGATACGGAGGGGGAGGATTATGTCATCTCGAGAGCTTGAAGCTTGGGGCTTGGGCCGTTTGTGCACAAGTTTGGAGGGGGGAGGAGTGTGGGTTAAGGGGCTGAAGGCATAGGGCCTTCGAACGCAAAAAAGCAGCCAAGTGCCCTCCCCCCAACCCTCAAACCCCAAAGTTCTCCAAAACCCTCAAGCCTTCAGCCTCAAACCCTAAACCTTAAACCCTAAACCCTAAATCCTAAACCCTAAGCCGTGACCCTGGAACTCTTAAGCCTCAAAAAGCCCTGTGGCAGATAGACCTTCCAAGCCTCCCTTCCACTATCGGAATCTTCAGGGAAGGGGAATCAAGGGGCGTACGTACCCCAAGGCTCCCGAATACTCCCCACTACTCTCTAAGGCTCCCTAAGCTTCCCTAAGGTTCCCTAGCTACCTACCTGAAACCTGAACCCTGAACCCTGAACCCTGAACCCTGAACCCTGAACCCTAAACCCTAAACCCTAAACCCTAAACCCAAACCCTAAACCCTAAACCCTAAACCCTAAACCCTAAACCCTAAACCCTAAACCCTAAACCCTAACCACCCTAAACCCTAAACCCTAAACCCTAAACCCTAAACCCTAAACCCTAAACCCTAAACCCTAAACCCTAAACCCTAAACCCTAAACCCTAAACCCTAAACCCTAAACCCTAAACCCTAAACCCTAAACCCCAAAAACCCTAAACCCTGAACCCTGAACCCTAAATACCCCATCCCTTAAGAGCCCTAGAACTTCAACCCGGCGGCGTTCCGTGAGCCGTAGCTTCTCGGACATGTACTCCTCGAGGAACTCGAGCAGCCTCAGACTTCTCAGGGTCAAGCCGGATGATTTAGGGTTTAGGGTTTAGGGTTTAGGGTTTAGGGTTTAGGGTTTAGGGTTTGGGGTTTGGGGTTTGGGGTTTGGGGTTTGGGGTTTAGGGTTTAGGGTTTAGGGTTTAGTGTCCAGGGGCTTTGTAGGGGCGTGGAGAGGTTGTCGGCTTGATTTGTTTCTCTGGGCTCGAGGTTAGACAAAACCTCTGACCTTAAATCTGTCCTCATTCTTCCTAAGGATCGCCATGGAGGGCCCGGGCAAGTCAACTTTATCCACAAAGCCCCTGTAGCCTCGTGAGCACCCCGAAAATCGACCCTCTTGCAAACGTCTACAGGGTTAGGATCGCCCTTAACCCTTAACCCTTAACCCTAAACCCTGAACCCTGAACCCTACACCCAAACCCCTAACCCCTAACCCCTAAACCCTAAACCCTAAACCCTAAACCCTAAACCCTAAACCCTAAACCCTAAACCCTAAACCCTAAAACCTAAACCCTAAACCCTAACCCTCTCTGCAGGCGAAGGACATGGAGATGGCAGTCAGCGAGCTGTCCTGCTCCCTCACAATATCCCCGCCGCCCTCGAAGCCGCCGTCCTGGCCCCGAGAACCCTAAACCCTAAACCCCAAACCCCAAGTCCCAAACCCTAAACCCTAAACCCTAAACCCTAAACCCTAAACCCTAAACCCTAAACATCAGGGCTCAGGGTTGCTGTTCAAGGGTCTTAGTAGGGACTTCGGGTCTCAGGTGCTAAACCCTAAACCCTAAACTCCAAACCCCAAACCCCAAACCTGAAACCCTAAACCCGTAACCCTAAACCCTAAACCCTAAACCCTAAACCCTAAACCCTAAACCCTAAACCCTAAACCCTAAACCCTAAACCCTAAACCCTAAACCCTAAACCCCCGCCGTGTGGAATCTACCGATGAAGAAGTTCGGGCCGGCCGAGGCTCTGGGATGGAAGTGGGCAGTCTGTGGGCATCTGAACCCTAAACCCTGAACTCATCTTTTGGGGCCACTTGAACCCTAAACCCTAAACCCTAAACCCAAATTATGAACTTAGGATTCTGGGCAAGGCCTGGGGGGGGGGGGATGACACAGGCCCTTGCTGGGAATGGCAGTTGCTTTGGGGGCCTCATTTCCGGGTTTAGGGCTTAGGGCTCGGGGCTTAGGGCTTGGAGGATTGGGGTTTGTGGTTGAGGCACAGGACACCCCTAAACCGCAAACCTTCAAACCTCCTCTACAACCGCCCCCCCCTCTCCCCTACACTCCCGCAGTCGCCCCCAAAGAACTACGGCTACATCAGGGTGGCTGAGTGCCGGGTTCAGGGTTCCCAGCTTGGCTTAAACGGACGCGAAACCCTGAACCCTATAGACCCGAAAGCCTAAACCTTGCAAACCCTGGACCAGAAGGTCAGAAGAGTAAACCCTAAACCATAAAACCCTCGATCTCTTGACTCTACCACTTAAAAACCCCAAAACCCCAAAACCCCAAAACCCCAAAACCCTAAAACCCCAAGACCCCAAAACCCCAAACCCTAAACTCAAACGCCCCAGAATCCCCAGAAGACTCCGAACCCCCCCAGAAGACCCGAAAACCTCTAACCCTGAACCCCAAACCCTCAACCCTCAACCCTCAACCCTAAACCCTAAACCCTAAACCCAGCGCCTCGGCATCCTCCCCGTCGCCTAAAGTGGCCGCAGGGTCCTCGGCTTCGGGTGCGATGAAAGTTTGGAGTCTACTTAGGGTTTAGGGTTTAGGCCCTAAACCCCTAAACCCTAAACCCTGAACCCTGAACCCTGAATCCTGAACCCTAAACCCTTTCATGGCCCAGCGTCCCTGGCATCCCCCCGCTTCTTGCTCCTCTCCCTCTGGCAGATGCCCGGATCCTTGGCTGGGGTTTCGGGTTTAGGGTTTAGGGTTTCGGGTTTAGGCTTATAGTGTTATAGTGTTATAGTGTTATAGTGTTATAGTGTTATAGTGTTATAGTGTTATAGTGTTATAGTGTTATAGTGTTATAGTGTTATAGTGTTATCGTGTTATAGTGCTGCTATAGTGCTATGTGGCATGGACCTTTATGTATTATTTGACGTTCCCTCTTGTTTTGTATTTAAAAACCTATAAACAAACGAAATCCAAGAAACCTGAAGCACAAATTCACCAATTTCGTTCTCTTAGGGTTTAGGGTTTACGATTTATAATTTACTCTTTTTTTGATGTGAACGTACAGACGCAGTCAGATGTTGGCAACGAATACTAGCTATCACTTCTGCTCTTACGTGGGGGATGATCCAAGCGGTCTCTCGGGTCGAGCTGCGCACCGTTGTGCGCACATTGAAGTGTCCTGTCAGCTGTCGTGCCCAATTGTTGCTTGGTGTGGATCGGCAAAGATCACTGCTACTGAAAGAGGCATCTTCTCATGAAGATGCCCTAACTCTTTCAAGACATCTACATTATCATTCAACGCGTACAGACGTCGGTTCGACAACCTGTAAAACTTCGTACTCCTCTTCACAAACTGAAGTGGACGCGAGTCCTGCAGTGCCCTGAACCGTCTCGTGCAGAAAACACCCCCGCAGAAAATCACTGCCTTTACCGCAAGCATTGGAATCATACAACCGCACAACCCGCTACAGTCCACCTCCGCCACGGACGCACCCATGACCGCAGAAGCCACTGCCCCGCCGATAAGGAGCCGACCAAAAAAAAGCAACGACGGCACCCATTGCAAAAGACCCGCGAAAACGTCTCGCGTAATCAGTGACCATCATACAACAATCGGTGAACAACGAATACTAGCTATCACTTCTGCTCTTGCGTGGGGGATGATCCAAGCGGTCTCTCGGGTCGAGCTGCGCACCGTTGTGCGCACATTGAAGTGTCCTGTCAGCTGTCGTGCCCCAATTGTTGCTTGGTGTGGATCGGCAAAGATCACTGCTACTGAAAGAGGCATCTTCTCATAAAGATGCCCTAACTCTTTCAAGACATCTACATTATCATTCAACGCGTACAGACGTCGGTTCGACAACCTGTAGAACTTCGTACTCTTCTTCACAAACTGAAGTGGACGCGAGTCCTGCAGTGCCCTGAACCGTCTCGTGCAGAAAACACCCCCGCAGAAAGTCACTGCCTTTACCGCAAGCATTGGAATCATACAACCGCACAACCCGCTACAGTCCACCTCCGCCACGGACGCACCCATGACCGCAGAAGCCACTGCCCCGCCGATAAGGAGCCGACCAAAAAAAAGCAACGACGGCACCCATTGCAAAAGACCTGCGAAAACGTCTCGCGTAATCAGTGACCATCATACAACAATCGGTGAACAATCTTAAGACACTATTTTTGCGGGCAACCAATAGCAACTGGTCGACCAAGCCGATGCCTGAAGACGGCACGGCTCCAGCGCCTCGAAGCTTGTCTTCCTGACTTAGGAAACTACAGCGGCCGACGCCAAGTCTCGCCAGCTGTCGTGCACAATTGTTGCTTGGTGTGCGTCGGCAAAGATCACTGCTACTGAAAGAGGCTTCTTCTCATGAAGATGCCCTAACTCTTTCAACACATGTACATTATCATTCAACGCGTACAGATGTCGGTTCGACAACCTGTCGAACTTCGTACTCTTCTTCACAAACTGAAGTGGACGCGAGTCCTGCAGTGCCCTGAACCGTCTCGTGCAGAAAACACTCCCGCAGAAAATCACCTTGAGACACATGCCTTTACCGTAAGCATTGGAATCATGCAGCCGCACAACCCGCTACAGTCCACCTCCGCCACGGACACTCCCATGACCGCAGAAGCCACTGCCCCGCCGAGAAGGAGCCAACACAAAAAAAGCAGCGACAGCACCCATTGCAAAAGACCTGCGAAAACTTCTCGGATAATCAGTGACCATCATACAAGAATCGGTGAACAATCTTAAGACACTAACTTTGCGGGCAACAAATAGCAACTCGTTGACCAAGCCGATGCCTGAAAACGGCACGGCTCCGGCGCCTCGAAGCTTGTCTTCCTCACTTAGGAAACTACAGCGGCCGACGCCAAGCGTGACCTGTGCTTCTAGCCAGAGCGCGTTCGGCGAACAGTTCAGGTCAACCACGAAGGGGATCAACTTACCACTGCTGCGCGAAATGTTGAGGATACGTCACCGGGACGCAGCTTCGCACATGTCGCGCAGGACCTATCTCGCATCATCTTCATCTTTTGTTTGGCGTATATTCACTTCAGCTCAAATAGCTGTGGTATAGGGTTTAATTAGGGCGCAGGATGCCTGTAAGGTTTACAGTCTTGAACCCCAAACCCTACTTAAGGGGGCAGAAAGGGGACCGGGACAGTCCTGCGGGCTTGTAAACTCTAAACCCTAAACCGCGAAGGTTGGCTTGCTCAACCTCAGCATTGGTGTTATCCTTGATGTTGGGTGAGCCACAGCGCGAAACAAAATGAGCGAGCGTATTATGCAGGCTGCGTTTCCTGCGCTTGAGCCACCTACTCCTCCTCCAGCGCCAGCGCGATCTTGTCGCTGGTACAGGGCATGGCTGCTGCAGCTGAGTAGGCAAAGATAAGGACTGTGAGCAAAAATTGATATGCATCGCGCGCATCCTTCATGAGGCAACTGCATTCGTGCTCGAAGCACATGCAGCGAAGAACTGTCTGTGCAACAACTCATGCAGAGATGCTCCGACATGTTATTCGCACTGTGAGGGAGTTCCTGGAGAAGAAAAAGACGAAGGACTACGACATCAAATCGTCAGCCTCGGAAGCCCTCGGTTTCTACCCAGTGTTCAGGCTATGCCTGCAGGAGGTTAGAGATGCACGACCCTTGGGGGCTGCAGCTCGCAATGCCATCAATTCGTTCATGTTGCTATGCCGGGTTCTGGACATCTTGCAGAAGACAGCCACTGGAGATGTGGAGCACACCGTTCTGAGGCAGGCGATCCGAGCACATCTTGAGGCCTATCAGTCCAGTTACCCCACTGCCACCTTCCTTCCCAAAGGCCACCTCGCCCTGCATCTGGCCACACAGTATCTCCGGAACAAATCCCTCGTAGCATGTTTTGTCCATGAGAGGAGACACAAAGAGCTCAAACGCTTTGCAAATGCTCAGACAAACTCCCACACAGGGAGCGAAAGACATTTACTTCAAGAAGTGTTTTTAACACATTCAGATGCACTCGACACGAATGAGCTCGTGCCCGGTTCGTGCTTACAAAGCCCAAGGGCAGCCAATCCTATGTTGGCAGATATGTTCTGCAAGCACTTTGACCTGGCGGCGGCACCGGGCTTGCAGTGGAGCAGCAGTGTTACCTTGCCCAGATGGCGACTCATCAAGTCTGGGGATGTGGTGCTGGTGGCGAGTCCTGAAGGAGTCGCAAAGGTTCTGTACCATTGCAGTTTTGCAGGGTACATGTTCACCTGCTGCACCTTTTACGAGAAGGACAAGAGGCCGAATGTTTTTAAAGGAAGCGAGAATGCTTGCTTCATTAACAGCCTACACATTCGTGGTCCTTGCATCACTCGGCAGGATGGCCACCTCATTACAGTTGTGCCTCAGGACTTCGCCATGTGATGAGCACAGCGCCGAAACCTGTAACCCTCAAGCCTTAGAAGCCTATACCCTAAATAAACCTTGAACCCTAAACTCTAAACCTCAGAAACTCGCAGGGTTTCGGAATTTTGCTTGCAGATGTTGCCACAGGGCCAAGGGCGCTTAACAGATGGGTTTCCCTTAAGTTCCCCAAAAAAATCTCGAAAAATGTGGTGTGCTTGTTATATCTTGTTATTATGTATGTTAGGCCAGTACTAAGATTTGGCCAAGCAAGCTTAAGGGGGCAGAAAGGGGACCGGGACAGTCCTGCGGGCTTGTAAACTCTAAACCCTATACCCTGAACCCTAAACCCTATAGGGTTGCTGTAATGTCCTGACACGGAGCAGCATCCCTACACCCCAGTTTAAGGGTCTTAGTAATTAGAATAGGGTTTTGGGGGACTATGATAGTACAATTATCAAGGGACCATAAGAGAATACTCTTCGTAGTCGTTCCGACCCCGATACTAAACCCTAATTTTGGGTTTCAGTTCTGCGGGAGTCCGTCGCTTCTTCGCGCTCAGCGCTTGCCAATGTGTTGCCCCCAGCTCCAGATGTGGCTGCGTTGGTAAGCTCACCCCGTCAACTCAATATAGAAATCGGAATAGTTACTAACAGTAAGCCCTTTGGGCCGGATTCCTTTATAGTTCCCAAAGCCCTGTTGTAATGGCTTCATGTTAAGTCTTAGCCAAAAAGATCAGGGCTGCAGACTACAGCCAGACAGCCCGGGGGCCTGGAAATTACAGCGAGAGAGACCGGGGGCCTGGAGACTACAGTCAGAGAGCTCGGGGGCCTGCAGACTACAGGGCCTGGAGACTGCAGTCAGAGAGCTCGGGGGCCTGCAGACTACAGCCAGACAGCCCGGGGGCCTGGGGATTACAGCGAGAAAGACCGGGGGCCTGGAGACTACAGTCAGAGAGCTCGGGGGCCTGCAGACTACAGCCAGACAGCCCGGGGCCTGGTGACTACAGCGAGAGAGGTGGGGGGCCTGGAGACTACAGTCAGAGAGCTCGGGGGCCTGCAGACTACAGCTGGTGACTACAGCGAGAGAGACCGGGGGCCTGGAGACTACAGAGAGCTCGGGGGCCTGTAGTCTCAGACTACAGCCAGACAGCCCGGGACCCTGGTGACTACAGCGAGAGAGCCCGGGGGGCTGGAGACTACAGTAAGAGAGCTCGGGGACCTGCAGACTACAGCCAGACAGCCCGGGGGCCTGGTGACTACAGCGAGAGAGACCGGGGGCCTGGAGACTACAGTCAGAGAGCTCGGGGGCCTGCAGACTACAGCCAGACAGCCCGGGGGCCTGGTGACTACAGCGAGCCCGGGGGCCTGGAGACTCTACAGTCAGAGAGCTCGGGGGCCTGCAGACTACAGCCAGACAGCCCGGGACCCTGGTGACTACAGCGAGAGAGCTACAGTCAGAGAGCTCGGGGGCCTGCAGACTACAGCCACAGCTCGGGGCCTACGGCCTGCTTCGCGGGAAATCCCGTGGGAAAAGGAAGCCCTTATTTTTGAAGTCTTGCGAGATTTCTCGCGGGATACGTTTTAATTTCGAAGGGGATCCGAGGGAAAACCAAGGGAAGTTCAAAGGGAAGTCCAAGGGAACAGTAAAAGGAAGATTTGACTCTCACGGGAAACTGAAGGGAAACCAAAAAAAACATCAAAGGGAAACCACGGGAAAACCAGAAAAACTCAAGGGAGAGCTCGCGGGAATTTCTCCCGCCAAAATTCGCGGGAGAAAAGTTTCGCGGGAGAAATATTCAAGGGGAATGCTTTTGTTAACGCTCGTCCCCGGACCCCCGGCTTTTTTTACAAGCCTTATGAATTAACAAAACAAAATGTTCTTTTTTAAAAGGACTAAGAAGCGCATTTAAATATTTTAAATGAGTATTTTTGTTGCTGTTTTTTTTATTTTTCTTGTAAGGCCTAGGCTTTCAGAATTTCAGGAAAATTGCAAAAAAAAAAAAAAACTTAAATGGTTTATTTGCTAAAAATTACAAACAAAAATCCAAAAATATAACGTACCCATGGAACTTCATGGCCTTTCCAAATATTGAAATGCCCCTAGTTTCCTTAAAATCTATCAAATTTTAAACTAATATTCAAGTATTTTCCAGAAAGGGTCAGGCCCATTTAAATAAAAAAAAATTAAACTCAGTAAAACTATTGGAAAAATGAATTTATTTTCCGGAAAAGTCAGGCCCATTTAAAATTTTAAAATCCTTAAAATCCTGAAAACCCTTAAAATTTTGAAAGCCCGGACCTTTCAATATTTTAAGGATTTTAAGGAATTTAAGGCATTTTAAATTCTTAAAATCCTTAAAATCCTTAAAATTTTGAAAGAAAATTAAATTATTTTCCGGAAAGAGGCAGGCCCATTTAAAATTTTAAAATCCTTAAAATCCTTAAAATCCTTAAAATTTTGAAAGCCCGGACCTTTCAAAATTTTAAGGATTTTAAGGAATTTAAGGCCTTTTAAATTTCTTAAAATCCTTAAAATCCTTAAAATTTTGAAAGAAAATTAAATTATTTTCCGGAAAGAGGCAGGCCCATTTAAAATTTTAAAAATCCTTAAAATCCTTAAAATCCTTAAAAGTTTGAAAGCCCGGGCCTTTTAAAATTTTCAGTGTTTTAAGGAATTTAAGGCCGTTTAAATTTCTTAAATCCTTAAAATCCTTAAAATTTTGAAAGAAAATTAAATCATTTTCCGGAAAGAGGCAGGCCCATTTAAAATTTTAAAAATCCTTAAAATCCTTAAAATCCTTAAAATTTTGAAAGCCCGGGCCTTTCAAAATTTTAAGGATTTTAAGGAATTTAAGGCCTTTTAAATTCTTAAAATCCTTAAAATCCTTAAAATCTTACAATTTTGAAAGAAAATTAAAATTAGTTTCCGGAAAAGAGGCAAGCGCCCATTTAAAACATTTTAAAAAAATCTAAAATCCTATAAAATCCTTTACAATGTTGAAAAGGTTGGGGGCTTTTCCAAATATTTTCAGTGGATTTTTAGGGATTTTACGGATTTTTGAAAAATGTTAAATGGGCCTGCCTCTTTCGAAAATAAATTTAATTTTCTCACATTTTAAGGATTTTAAGGATTTAAGAATTTTAAAAGGCCGTTTAAAATTCCCTTAAAATCCTTAAAATTGGAAGCCAACATTTCAATTTTGAGGGTTTAAAGGATTTTAAGGATTTTTAAAATTTTAAATGGGCCTGCCTCTTTCCGGAAAAAGATTTATTTTTCTTTCAAAATTTTAAGGATTTTAAGGATTTTAAGGATTTTAAGAAATTTAAAAGGCCTTAAATTCCTTAAAATCCTTAAAATTTTGAAAGGCCCGGGCTTTCAAAATTTTAAGGATTTTAAGGATTTTAAGGATTTTTGAAATTTTAAATGGGCCTGCCTCTTTCCGGAAAATGATTTAATTTTCTTTCAAAATTTTAAGGATTTTAAGGATTTTAAGGATTTTAAGAAATTTAAAAGGCCTTAAATTCCTTAAAATCCTTAACATTTTGAAAGGCCCGGGCTTTCAAAATTTTAAGGATTTTAAGGATTTTAAGGATTTTTAAAATTTTAAATGGGCCTGCCTCTTTCCGGAAAATAATATAATTTTCTTGCAAAATTTTAAGGATTTTAAGGATGTTAAGGATTTTAAGAAATTTAAAAGGCCTTAAATTCCTTAAAATCCTTAAAATTTTGAAAGCCCCAACCTTTCAAAATTTTAAGGATTTTAAGGATTTTAAGGATTTTTAAAATTTTAAATGGGCCTGCCTCTTTCCGGAAAATAATTTAATTTTCTTTCAACATTTAAAGGATTTTAAGGATTTTAAGAAATTTAAAAGGCGTTAAATTCCTTAAAATCCTTAAAATTTTGAAAGCCCCAACCTTTCAAAATTTTAAGGATTTTAAGGATTTTAAGGATTTTTAAAATTTTAAATGGGCCTGCCTCTTTCCGGAAAATGATTTAATTTTCTTTCAAAATTTTAAGGTTTTAAGGATTTTAAGAAATTTAACAGGCCTTAAATTCCTTAAAACCCTTAAAATTTTGAAAGGCCCGGGCTTTCAAAATTTTAAGGATTTTAAGGATTTTAAGGATTTTTAAAATTTTAAATGGGCCTGCCTCTTTCCGGAAACTAATTTAATTTTCTTTCAAAATTTTAAGGATTTTAAGGATTTTAAGGATTTTAAGAAATTTAAAAGGCGTTAAATTCCTTAAAACCCTTAAAATTTTGAAAGCCCCAACCTTTCAAAATTTTAAGGATTTTAAGGGTTTTAAGGATTTTTAAAATTTTAAATGGGCCTGCCTCTTTCCGGAAAATAATTCAATTTTCTTTCAAAATTTTAAGGATTTTAAGGATTTTAAGGATTTTACGAATTTAACAGTCCCTTAATTCCTTACAATCCTTAAAAGTTTGAACCTGGCCGGGCTTTCAAAAATTTTAAAACATAAAATTTAAATAAAAAAAAAAAAAAATGATTTTTAATGATTTTTAAGGCATTTTGGAACATTGTAATGGGCCTGGCCTCTTTCCGAAATAATTTAATTTTCTTTCAAAATTTTAAGGATTTTAAGGATTTTTAAAATTTTAATGGGCCTGCCTCTTTCCGGAAATATTTAATTTTTCCTTTCAAATTTTAAGGATTTTGGTTTAAGAATTTAAAAGGCCCTTAAATTCCGTAAATCCTTTAAAAATTTTGAAAGGCCCGGGCTTTCAAAATTTAAGGATTTTAAGGATTTTAGGCTTTTTAAAATTTTAAATGGGCCTGCCTCTTTCCGGAAAATAATCTAATTTTCTTTCAAAATTTTAAGGATTTTAAGGATTTTAAGGATTTTAAGAAATTTAAAGGCCTTAAATTCCTTAAAATCCTTAAAATTTTGAAAGCCCCAACCTTTCAAAATTTTAAGGATTTTAAGGATTTTAAGGATTTTGAAAATTTTAAATGGGCCTGCCTCTTTCCGGAAAATAGTTTAATTTTCTTTCAAAATTTTAAGGATTTTAAGGATTTTAAGAAATTTAAAAGGCGTTAAATTCCTTAAAATCCTTAAAATATTGAAAGGTCCGGGCTTTCAAAATTTTAAGGGTTTTCAGGATTTTAAGGATTTTAAAATTAGAAATGGGCCTGACTTTTCCGGAAAATAAATTTATTTTCCAATAGTTTTACTGAGTTTATTTTTTTGTATTTAAATGGGCCTGACCCTTTCTGGAAAATACTTGAATATTAGTTTAATATTTGATAGATTTTAAGGAAACTAGGGGCATTTCAATATTTGGAAAGGCCATGAAGTTCCATGGGTACGTTATATTTTTGGATTTTTGTTTGTAATTTTTAGCAAATAAACCATTTAAGTTTTTTTTTTGCAATTTTCCTGAAATTCTGAAAGCCTAGGCCTTACAAGAAAAATAAAAAAAAACAGCAACACAAATACTCATTTAAAATATTTAAATGCGCTTCTTAGTCCTTTTAAAAAAGAACATTTTGTTTTGTTAATTCATAAGGCTTGTAAAAAAAGCCGGGGGTCCGGGGACGAGCGTTAACAAAAGCATTCCCCTTGAATATTTCTCCCGCGAAACTTTTCTCCCGCGAATTTTGGCGGGAGAAATTCCCGCGAGCTCTCCCTTGAGTTTTTCTGGTTTTCCCGTGGTTTCCCTTTGATGTTTTTTTTGGTTTCCCTTCAGTTTCCCGTGAGAGTCAAATCTTCCTTTTACTGTTCCCTTGGACTTCCCTTTGAACTTCCCTTGGTTTTCCCTCGGATCCCCTTCGAAATTAAAACGCATCCCGCGAGAAATCTCGCAAGACTTCAAAAATAAGGGCTTCCTTTTCCCACGGGATTTCCCGCGAAGCAGGCCGTAGGCCCCGAGCTGTGGCTGTAGTCTGCAGGCCCCCGAGCTCTCTGACTGTAGAGTCTCCAGGCCCCCAAATGGGCCTGACCCTTTCCGGAAAATACTTGAATATTAGTTTAAATTTTGATAGATTTTAAGGAAACTAGCGGCATTTCAATATTTTGAAAGGCCATGAAGTTCCATGGGTACCTTATATTTTTGGATTTTTGTTTGTAATTTTTAGCAAATAAACCATTTAAGTTTTTTTTGCAATTTTCCTGAAATTCTGAAAGCCTAGGCCTTACAAGAAAAATAAAAAAAACAGCAACAAAAATACTCATTTAAAATATTTAAATGCGCTTCTTAGTCCTTTTAAAAAAGAACATTTTGTTCTGTTAATTCATAAGGCTTGTAAAAAAAGCCGGGGGTCCGGGGACGAGCGTTAACAAAAGCATTCCCCTTGAATATTTCTCCCGCGAAACTTTTCTCCCGCGAATTTTGGCGGGAGAAATTCCCGCGAGCTCTCCCTTGAGTTTTCCTGGTTTTCCCGTGGTTTCCCTTTGATTTTTTTTTGGTTTCCCTTCAGTTTCCCGTGAGAGTCAAAGCTTCCTTTTACTGTTCCCTTGGACTTCCCTTTGAACTTCCCTTGGTTTTCCCTCGGATCCCCTTCGAAATTAAAACGCATCCCGCGAGAAATCTCGCAAGACTTCAAAAATAAGGGCTTCCTTTTCCCACGGGATTTCCCGCGAAGCAGGCCGTAGGCCCCGAGCTGTGGCTGTAGTCTGCAGGCCCCCGAGCTCTCTGACTGTAGTCTCCAGGCCCCCGGGCTCTCTCGTTGTCACCAGGGTCCGGGCTGTCTGGCTGTAGTCTGCAGGCCCCCGAGCTCTCTGACTGTAGAGTCTCCAGGCCTTTGGGCTCGCTGTAGTCACCAGGGTCCCGGGCAGTCTCAGGCCCCCGAGCTCTCTGACTGTAGTCTCCAGGCCCCCGGTCTCTCTCGCTGTAGTCCCCAGGCCCCCGGGCTGTCTGGCTGTAGTCTGCAGGCCCCCGAGCTCTCTGACTGTAGTCTCCAGCCCCCCGGGCTCTCGTGCTTGCTTGGGTTTATATTGTTTTTTACTTAATTAGATTGACTTAAGTAATTGAAATAATTTAAAGAATTTAAGTATCGAAATTTATTTAAATAATTAAATAACTTAAATATGACGGGCAGGTTTCGGATTTAAATTACTTAATGTTATTTAACTTCGGCCGGGAATTAAATAATGTGAATAATTTGTAAATAATATCAACAATTTACATAATGTAAATAATTGAAATAGTTTAAATAATGTAAATAATTTAAATCCGAAAAGGGGGGGACCACCCCCCCCCCTGCCCCCTAAGACTTAAATAATTCAAATAACTTAAATCCGAAACCTCCCCGTCTTATTTACACTTTTTGAATTATTTAATTCTGGGGAGGGGGGGGGTGGTCCCCCCCCCGCCCGCCGGATTTAAATCATTTTTCATTATTTAAACTATCTAAATTCTTTAAATCGCCTGGGAATCAAATAATTTCAATTTGAATATGACGGGCAGGTTTCGGATTTAAAATATTTAAATTATCTAATTCGGCCGGGATTTAAATAATTTAAATAATTTAAACAATTATTCAAGGCCTCGAACGGATTTAAATTATTTACATAATTTCAATAATTTCAATAATTTCAATAATTTAAATCCGAAAAGGGGGGGGGGGGGCCACCCGCCCTGCCCCCTAAGGATTAAACAATTTAAATAATTTAAATCCGAAACCTCCCCGTCTTATTTAAATTATTTAATTATGTAATTCTGGGGAGGGGGGGTGGTCCCCCCCCCTTTCGGATTTAAATTTTAAAATTATTAGATTGTTTAAAATATTTGAATTATTTAAATTATGGCACGGCTCTACTGACACATATTCCGCGGAAAGATTGTCATGTTTTTGGTGAAATTTACGAACACTTACCCCCCGATAAGCAAGATCTTGGAACCACTCCGCGTACTCAGCCTTTAAGAGTTTAAGGGGGTTTCAAATTCAGGGATACTTATATTTGCTCCTGTAAACTTACGAACACTTACCCCCCGATAAGCAAGACTTGAACCTGCGGACAACAACAAACAGGTCTGTCGCAAAACCGCGACCATTGATACATACCCCCTGTAACGGGGTATGTCGCGTATGTGGGCCGCGGCCCGGTTACAAGCAATTAATATTGGCACGCGGCCATTTGTTTGCAAGAAAAAGGGGTCTGCATACCGCAGCAAAACATAAACACATGATGACGATGCGAACAACTGACTAGATGATGAAGATGATGAGGATGAACAAGATCAAGGAGCTGATGAAGATGATGAAGATGATGAAGATGATGATGCTGCTGGGAAAGCTTTATGCAATTGATGCAGTGAAGTTATGCCAGTACAATGAAAGGACTCATGCAGATGAAGAGTGTGATGACAATGATGATAGAGCTTTGCGCTTTATTTTGTCACCCCGTCTCCTTGCTTCCTGTCTCTTCTCTTCTTTCTAGTACCCTTCCAGAAAAATGGCATCCTTGTTCTCTCGCCTCTCTCACTTCCCTTTCCCTTCTCTCTTTCTGTTACTTTTTGACTGATGAACAACAAGAAAGAAACTTGCAGGATAAAACAGTGGCAGGGTAAGCAGACGTTGCGCGTGGACCTTGCCGTACTTCATCATATCCCTCTTCTCGGCCCATCTCTTCTGCTCCTTTCCTTACTCTTCTCCTTTTCATAATTATTCCTCTTTAGTTGTTCTTATCTGGAAAAGAAAGAGGGAAGGGAGAGATAAGGGAGGGAGGATAGATAAAGAAGAGTGCCATCTTCTCTGCGCCTTGTTTTGTCTCTCCCTCTTCTCTATTCATCTCTCTTCTATTCTTTTCTTTGCTGTTCTATTGAAATTGGATTCCCTGTATCTCTCCTCTGTCTTTCTCTCTCGCTCCTCTTCTCCTGTTCCCCTCTAAACGATTGCTCTTTACAGATAGGTGCCCTCCCTCCTCTTCAGGAAATCTCTTTTCGCTTATTTTGCTTTTTGAAGCGAATAAAACAACGGATAAGAGAGGAAAGGGAATGACTAAGTAAAGACAGGAGCTCTTCAATAGGTGCCCTCCCTCCTCTTCAGGAAATCTCTTTTCCCGTATTTTGCTTTTTGAAGCGAAGAAAACAACAGATAAGAAGAGAGGAAAGGGAATGACTAAGTAAAGAGAGGAGCTCTTCAATTTCCCTCCCTATATCTGATGTTACTTTTCCTTCTTGGGCGGTGCCCTTCCTTCTCCCTTGAAGATGCAGAAAACGATCAGGAAGGACACCCGTTCCATCGCCCATATATAGACAGAGATAAATCATGAGCATCAGCTGGGTTTGCTGCCGATCCAAAATGGGGGCGTCCCTTTTAATCGCTTTCTGTGTCTTGAAACGAGCAAAAGGGGCACCCTTACTAAGTGTTTTCTTGTGGTGTCCCTTTTCTTCGCTTGAAGATGCAGAAAACGATCCAAAAAGGACACCCGTTCCATCGCCCATATATGGGGAGAGAGATAAATCATGAGCATCAGCTGGGTTTGCTGCCAATCCAAAATGGGCGCCCCTTTTAATCGCTTGCTGTGTCTTCAAACGAGCAAAAGGGACACCCTAAGTGTTTTCTTGTGGTGTCCCTTTTCTTCGCTTGAAGATGCAGAAAACGATCTAAAAGGACACCTGTTCCATCGCCCATATAGAGGGAGAGAGAGGGAGAGAGAGAGAGAGAGAGAGAGAGAGAGAGAGAGAGAGAGAGAGAGAGAGAGAGAGAGAGAAATCATGAGCATCAGCTGGGTTGGCTGCCAATCCAAAACGGGCGTCCCTTTTAATCGCTTTCTGTGTCTTCAAACGAGCAAAAGGGACACCCTAAGTGCTTTCTTGTGGGGTGTCCCTTTTCCTCGCTTGAAGATGCAGAAAACGATCAAAAAAGGACACCCATTCCATCGCCCATACAAAAAGAGAGAGAGAGAGAGAGAGAGAGAGAGAGAAAAAAAGAATCATGAGCATCAGCTGGGTTGGCTGCCAATCCAAAATGGACGTCACTTTTAATCGCTTTCTGTGTCTTCAAACGAGCAAAAGGGACACCCTAAGTGCTTTCTTGTGGGGTGTCCCTTTTCCTCGCTTGAAGATGCAGAAAACGATCAAAAAGGACACCCATTCCATCGCCCATATATATATAGAGAGAGAGAGAGAGAAATCATGAGCATCAGCTGGGTTGGCTGCCAATCCAAAATGGACGTCCCTTTTCATCGCTTTCTGTGTCTTCAAACGAACAAAAGAAAACACTTAGGTTCCTCACTTGAAGATGCAGGAAACGGCCCAACAAGGACACCCGTTCCATCGCCCATATATGGAGAGAGAGAGAGAGGGAGAAAGGAAAAAATCAGGAGCATCAGCTGGGTTTGCTTACATGTTCATTGTTATTCCTTTTGTTTTTTCTAACGGAAATGAACAAGAGAAGAGAAAAATAAGAACCAGAGGAAAGATGAAAACGAGCACTATCTTCTCTTTGCCTGATTTTTGCATTTCGCCTGTCCTCATTTCTCTTCCATTCTTTTCATTGCTCTTCCATTTAGAGTTGCATTCCTTTTGATCTCTCCTCTCTCCTTTCTCTCTCCCTTCTCTTCTCTTGTTCTCCTTTAAATCTCAAAAACACACAAAAGGAAGTTTCTTTTCCTTGTTGAATGAAGAATGAAAAAAGAAGAAAAGAGATAGGGAAAGAAATTGAAGAGCTCCACTGCCTATTGGTTCATTCCATTTCCTCTCTTTCTATGTGTTGTTTTCCTTGTCGTTTCAGAAAGCAAGCAAAATAAGGGCAAGGGGGCTTCCTGAAGAGGAGAGAGGGCACCTATCTGCGAAGAGGTCTTGTCCTTTGTAATAATAGAGGGAAAAGAGAGAGACAAGGAAGGGAGAGATGATAGATAAAGAAGAGTGCCATCTTCTTTGCGCCTTGTTGTGTTCCTCCGTCTCCTTGTTTCTTGTCTCCTCTCTTCTGTTCAGTACCCTTCCAGAAAATTAAAATGGCCTCTTTGTTGTCTCTCCTCTCTCACTTCCCTTTCCCTTCTCTCCTTCTGTTTCCGTTTAACTGACAAAGCACAAGACAGGTATGATAAAGCAGTGGAAGGTAAAGCAGAGGGTGACTCCTTGCGCTTGGACCTTGCCGTACTTCATCATGTCCCTCTTCTCGGCCTATCTCTTCTGCTCTTTTCCTTACTCTTCTCCTTTTCATAAATTCTTCCTCTTTAGTTGTTCTTGTTTCGAAAAGAAAGAGGGAAGGGAGAGATAAGGGAGGGAGGATAGATAAAGAAGAGTGCCATCTTCTCAGCGCCTCGTTTTGTCTCTCCCTCTTCTCTATTCATCTCTCTTCTATTCTTTTCTTTGCTATTCCATTGAAATTGGATTCCTGTTATCTCTCCCCTCTCCTTCTCTCTCGCTCCTCTTCTCCTGTTCCCCTCTAAATGACAAAAAACACAAGAAAGGAAGAACAAGAGGGGCATGTGTTGCAATAAAGCAGGAAGGGAATTGAAGAGCTCCTCTCGCTACTTTCTCATGCCCTTTCCTTTCTATCTACCACAATCTACCACACCAAAACACGACTCTCAGCTTCCAAATATACTTCATCATGGGGAGAAGGGACATACTTCATCACAGACTTGGCCCACAGGGAGAGGGGATATACTTCATCACGCTGCTGGGGGGCTGGATCACAAACATGGCCCACGGGGCGAGGGGACATACTTCAGCCACAAAGAGAGGGAACCTACTTCATCACGCTGGTGGGAGGCTGGATCACAAACCTGGCCTACGGGGAGAGGGGACATGCTTCATCACAAATTTGGCCCACGGGGAGAGGGGACATACTTCATCACAAATTTGGCCCGCGGGGAGAAGGGACATACTTCATCACAGACTTGGCTCACAGGAGGCGCCAAAATAATCTAAATAATCTAATTATTCAAACCCATTGGTTCCTCTGGAAACCCAACCATTTAAATAATTTAAAGAATTTAATTATTCAAATACCTGGGTTTAAATATTTTAGTTCTGGGCGTCCCATCAAAAGGGAATAGGGAGAGACAAGGGAGAGATGATATATATAGAGCTTTGCGCTTTATTTTGTCACTCCGTCTCCTTGCTTCCTGTCTCTTCTCTTCTTTCCAGCACCCTTCCAGAAAAATGGCATCCTTGTTCTCTCTCCTCTCTCACTTCCCTTTCCCTTCTCTCTTTCTGTTACTTTTTAACTGATGAACAACAAGAAAGGAACTTGCAGGATAAAACAGTGGCAGGGTAAGCAGAGGTTGCGCGTGGACCTTGCCGTACTTCATCATATCCCTCTTCTCGGCCTATCTCTTCTGCTCCTTTCCTTACTCTTCTCCTTTTCATAATCATTCCTCTTTAGTTGTTCTTATCTGGAAAAGAAAGAAGGAAGGGAGAGATAAGGGAGATAGGATAGATAAAGAAGAGTGCCATCTTCTCTGCGCCTTGTTTTGTCTCTCCCTCTTCTCTATTCATCTCTCTTCTATTCTTTTCTTTGCTGTTCTATTGAAATTGGATTCCCTGTATCTCTCCTCTGTCCTTCTCTCTCGCTCCTCTTCTCCTGTTCCCCTCTAAACGATTGCTCTTTACAGATAGGTGCCCTCCCTCCTCTTCAGGAAATCTCTTTTTCGCTTATTTTGCTTTTTGAAGCGAATAAAACAACGGATAAGAGAGGAAAGGGAATGACTAAGTAAAGACAGGAGCTCTTCAATAGGTGCCCTCCCTCCTCTTCAGGAAATCTCTTTTCCCGTATTTTGCTTTTTGAAGCGAAGAAAACAACAGATAAGAAGAGAGGAAAGGGAATGACTAAGTAAAGAGAGGAGCTCTTCAATTTCCCTCCCTATATCTGATGTTACGTTTCCTTCTTGGGCGGTGCCCTTCTTTCTCCCTTGAAGATGCAGAAAACGATCAGGAAGGACACCCGTTCCATCGCCCATATATAGACAGAGATAAATCATGAGCATCAGCTGGGTTTGCTGCCGATCCAAAATGGGCGTCCCTTTTAATCGCTTTCTGTGTCTTGAAACAAGCAAAAGGGGCACCCTTACTAAGTGTTTTCTTGTGGTGTCACTTTTCTTCGCTTGAAGATGCAGAAAACGATCCAAAAAGGACACCCGTTCCATCGCCCATGTGTGGGGAGAGAGATAAATCATGAGCATCAGCTGGGTTTGCTGCCAATCCAAAATGGGCGCCCCTTTTAATCGCTTGCTGTGTCTTCAAACGAGCAAAAGGGACACCCTAAGTGTTTTCTTGTGGTGCCCTTTTCTTCGCTTGAAGATGCAGAACACGATCTTAAAGGACACCTGTTCCATCGCCCATATATAGGGAGAGAGAGAGAGAGAGAGAGAGAGAGAGAGAGAGAGAGAGAGAGAGAGAGAAAAATCATGAGCATCAGCTGGGTTGGCTGCCAATCCAAAACGGGCGTCCCTTTTAATCGCTTTCTGTGTCTTCAAACGAGCAAAAGGGACACCCTAAGTGCTTTCTTGTGGGGTGTCCCTTTTCCTCGCTTGAAGATGCAGAAAACGATCAAAAAGGACACCCATTCCATCGCCCATATATATAGAGAGAGAGAGAGAAAAAAATCATGAGCATCAGCTGGGTTGGCTGCCAATCCAAAATGGACGTCCCTTTTAATCGCTTTCTGTGTCTTCAAACGCACAAAAGAAAACACTTAGGTTCCTCACTTGAAGATGCAGGAAACGGCCCAACAAGGACACCCGTTCCATCGCCCA
>CAJNDS010000810.1:0-65000 GCA_905221605.1 Symbiodinium natans
TCCTTTTCCAGGTTGTCGAGAACGAGATCCACTCCTCTCGTCTGTCCTAGTTGCACGGAAGCATCAAGACGACATATCGACATTCGCGTGCGTAGTGACTCATGTCTCTTTTCGAGACGACTGACCAAGTTTTGCAGTCCTCGCAGAAGTTCAAACGGTGCAATCTCTGGAAGACCAAGAGTTTGTATTCTTGCCCTGGCAAGCTTCCATCGTCTGATGATTTGTATGGCCGCAGACGCCGTCTGTACTGCCTCCAAGGATCTCACAAATCTGGTTAAACTGGTCTGTTCTTCACATCCACCAGGCTGCACCTGTCCTACCAACTCCTCCAGTACTTGAACCGGATGGATCTCTGTCGAAGGAGTCGTCATCTCAACGGCTGGCGCAGTTATTTCTTCGAGAAGAACTCGTAGCAGTTGAACCACCAGTCTACCACCATACCCCGGGGGATACGAATGATAGGCTTTCAGTGTGTCAACAGCTTCACCACGAGCACCACGCTGGTAGCGATCCTCAGCCTCTTCAAAACATTCTTCTACAAAAGCTTGAAATACTCCAGATGCAGTGCCTGCCACAGTGCAGATTTGTCTCTTCCACGTTGAATATGCCATCCCCAACTCCCACGGCGTCTTACTCGTGAAGTCAAATGATGGAAAATCCGTCAACACCTTCCACTGCTCCTTCTGCCCTGTCACTGGCGTTCTACCAGATTGACCGGGTCCAGGTTGACTTGAGTGCTCTGCCTTCGCCTTTTCGGATTTGTGCAAATGCGATGTCAATCCAGGTGGTCCTGCAGGAGGCTGGGATATGTTCCATGGGTTTGCAGACTGGTCCTCATCGCTGTTGGGCTCGTCGCCAACTTGAGTCCACCAGTCCCTTTCCCACATGCTCGCTGCGGTCTTGGCCGTCAGGAGACAATGTAAAGTGCTCAACTCGTCGATATTCATGAGCGTCTGTAGTCGACCTTGAAAGGAGGTCTACCTTGGATTCCCAATTTTTCAACCTTCCATCCAACTTAGCCAACTCCTCATCCACCCGTGCTGCCAGGGCCTCGGTGCCTCCAACAGCTTCTCCACAGCCTGTAGCATTGAAGGTAGGTGCATATAGTAACGTTGAGTGAGCATCCAGCCGGCGATGGTGCTCCTTTTGCCTTATTTCTTGCTGACTGCAGGCTGCTTCTAGATCTCTGACTCGACCCTCCAACGACTCAAGCTTTGCAGCCATCATCGCTTCTCGTTGTCGGTCTTGGTCCACCTGCACACTGTGTGCCTGTGTCCTGGCCTGAATTTGCTCCAAGCATCCTCTGATTTCAAGCATCTCATTGTTCCACGTGGTACTTTGTCGTTCAATCACACCATGCTGCTCGCGCAAAGCCTCCTCTAAGGATCTCAAGCGATCTTCCATCGACATGCATCCTGAGAAGATATGGGAATGCCCTGTCTCAAGCGTGCCCATAGCCTGGCCAAGCAAATTGGTTCTGTAGTTCAAGCGATCGTTCACCTCTGTCAAAGCTGCACGAATGTCCTCCACTACCCCAAGATCAAACGATATGTTGTCCCGGAGGTTCTGCAAAAGATCGGCAGGTAATGTAACTTGGCTCATCGACCGAAAAACAACTTCACTGCTTCTGCTTTCTGCTGTGGCTGCTGCTGCTGCTGCTGTCTGCATGGTATTGTGCGGGCTTAGGGGGTTTGGGCTCATAACCTCTTGGAGGTTATGAGGATTATGAGGCCCAGGTGATGAGGAGGTTACAATGCTGAAGTGACTAGGGGTTGGGGAGAGCCTTTCACGTATAGTGTGAGGTACATCATCTAGAGGATTATACATCTCGATGATCCCTAGGAGGTCTCAAGGCCAGCCCAACACCCAATCAATCCCCAATCAACATCCCCGGCAACGGAAGTGCAACCCACAATGATTATCGCACTTCGCTCTCGTCCTCATGTTGCTTGAGCCAAACCCATATGGTTTGGTACACTTCTCGATTTGTGCTGGTCGTGCCTGCACACAACTTGGTACACTTCTTGATTTGTGCACCGAATGACCCGAAATTCCCCCCGGGTTTAGTTTAAGGGTTTTATGGTTTAGGGTTTTGGGGTTTAATAGAAATTGTATAGGGTTTGTATCTGGAGTTTTGTCGTATTTTGGGGGGTTTTGTTTCGAATTTTTATTGTAATGGTTTGGATTTCTGAGGGGTTGGGATAGAAAGGCTGGGGTTTCAATCGAGGGCGTTGCGGAAAGGTTGGGCTTGAGGGGGGGATCGGGCTGAGGTCGGGATAGAAGGATTGAGGGCTTTTGGGCTTGGGTTGAGTTGAGGAGGGGCTTAGGAGGGGGTGTTTAAGGGCTGGGGAGGGGTGTTGAAGGGAGGGGCAGGGAGGGGCTATTGAAGGGAGGGTTATTGAAGGGAGGGGTTATTGAAATGAATTATTGAAGGGAGGGGAATTATCGAAGTAGGGTGATTGAGGGATTATTGAGGATTGAGGGATCTTATATTTTGTTCGATTTTATGAGGTTATTTGGGGGGATTTGGAATCGGGGATGGTATTGTACTCGGTAACTTAAGTCGGCAACCTCGAATTGAAGGAGGGACCCTGATAAGGATCTAGGATAATATATTGGGAATTTGATTATATATTCAAATTCATACAATTATATTTCGAAATGGGGTAAGATCATAGATCGTAATCCTCGATAATCCTTAAATCCTGCCTTGAAACTATATCGTTCGCTCAAGCTCTTGCCAAATAAATTCGTGCCCACTACACGCATATCAGACCCTCGGATATCTATCTCGAAAATACTTGGATTTTTTGTTTGTCCATATTTCTTCAAAGCTCTAGCGTACGTCTTTTTCCACTCAATAGGTGCATGTACCGTCGACGGCGTCGATGGGATCCTTCTAATCTATAATAATGGAAGAGATTTATATTCCCAAAAATATTGTTTTATTTGGAGATTTTCATTGACAGAAATTCATATTCTTTATATAACCAAATTTATATACGATTGTAATTCCTAGACTTAGGAAAAAAGAAAGATCGAGAAATATCCAATTCGGAGATATTGATCGAATATTTTGATTGAAGATTCTTGATCGAAAATCAAATATTTTTTTGATAGGATCTTCAAGAAAATATAAATCGATATTATCGATGATATCTTTATTGAGATTTCTGGAAGGGGTAAATATAATATCTAAATACTTGACCTAATATTGTAAATGGCTTCTGCACACAAAAATAAGATTTTGAAATCCTTATTAAGATTCCTCGTTTTTGGATCCCACTAATAATCTAGATTTATAGAAATTGAACAAGGTTTGAGACGTCATAATATTTTGATGGGCGGGGGGGGGGGGTCGTAATATTGCCGAATCATTAATTTCTTGAAGACCCCCCCAAAAATTATGAAATAAGATCTAATATAGAAATTCGATCAAAAATTTCGGTCAATATATCATTGGAATCTAATTCTTATTTATCCTTTTTTGAGGATACCATAAATTACAAAATAAAAAATTCGATCATAATTATCGATCAATATATTCGATCAAGATTTTCGATTAATATCTTATTGGCACCTGGTATAATTTCTATAAAGCTAGATTGCTAATGGCCTCCGAAATGATAATATCGATTTGAATTATCTTAAGGCTTTTCCAAAAATTAAGAAAAAATTCCAAAACAACAATAGGCATAAGTCAGGTAAGAGAATCAAAAGGTAAGAGACTCAAAAGATTCGAAGGCTTGATTTCCCCCTAGCATCGTTTATGGGGGTAATTCTGGAATTCCCTTCTGGCCACACTCGTAAAATCGGAATTCCCTTACGAATGCCTATCGGAGTGTCTGGTCATATAGACAGAGTAATAGACAGAGTAGTCAGGCATAAGTCAGATAAGAGAATAGGCATAAATCAGGTAAGAGAATCAAAAGGTAAGAGACTCAAAAGATTCGAAGGTTTGATTTCCCCCTAGCATCGTTTATGGGGGTAATTCTGGAATTTCCTTCTGGCCACACTCGTAAAATCGGAATTCCCTTACGAATGCCTATCGGAGTGTCTGGTCATATAGACAGAGTAATAGACAGAGTAATCAGGCATAAGTCAAGTAAGAGAATCAAAAGGTAAGAGACGAGTAGTCAGGCATAAGTCAGGTAAGAGATTACTAGCATCGTTTATGGGGGGTAATTCTGGAATTCCCTTCTGGCCACACTCGTAAAATCGGAATTCCCTTACGAATGCCTATCGGAGTGTCTGGTGTCTATTCAATCCTGTATGAATGCCTATGAGAGTGTCTGGTGTAGGTATATAGACAGAGAAATAGATAGAGTAGTCATATAGACGGAATAATAGACAGAATAGTCAGGCATAAGTCAGGTAAGACACTCAAAAGATTCGAAAATTTGATTTCCCCCTAACATCGTTTATGGGGGTAATCTGGAATTTTCCCTTCTGGCCACACTCGTAAAATCGGAATTCCCTTACGAGTGCCTATCGGAGTGTCTGGTGTCTATTCAGTCCTATATGAATGCCTATGAGAGTGTCTGGTGTAGGCATATAAACAGAGAAATAGACAGAATAATCATATAGACAGAATAATAGACAGAATAGTCAGGCATAAGTCAGGTAAGAGATTCAAAAGATTCGAAAGCTTGATTTCCCCCTAATATCATTTATGGGGGTAATTCTAGAATTCCCTTCTGGCCACACTCGTAAAATCAGAATTCCCTTACGAATGCCTATCGGAGTGTCTGGTGTCTATTCAGTCCTGTATGAATGCCTATGAGAGTGTCTAGTGTAAGCATATAGAGAGAGAAATAGACAGAATAGTCATATAGACAGAGTAATCAGGCATAAGTCAAGTAAGAGACTCAAAAGAAAAGTTCTCCCACACGTCGAGACCTTCGGTGCAAGAAGTAAAAAGTGTTCCTCTTCATCCTGTAGCAGTGATGGTGAATTGATGCTCGTGGTGATGATGACCATGACAATGACGACGACCGCGACGCTAGCGATGACGATGATGACGGCGAAGACGATGACAATAAAGATTACCAATACAATGACGATAATGACGACGACGGCGATGGTTGCGATGATGATGGTGACGGTGACGGTGATGGTGGTGATGATAGTGATGATATTGATGATGATGGTGATGATGATGATGATGATGGTGGTCGTGGTGATGATGATGAGGATGAGGATGAGAATGATGAAGAAGACGAATACACTATAATGACGATGATGAGGAGGAGAATGTGGTGGAGGAGGGTTTCAGTGACGTAATGGCGAGATCGTCCCCTCTGATCCATAAGCAATCTATGTTTAGTCCTACCGTCATTTGTATTTACCGTCCATCGCCATGATCATTACCATTTCCGTTCTAAATATCAGCATCACTATCATTTTCCCCATCATTATCATCATTATCTTTATATTGTACATTTATCCGGGGAATGGGAGACGGGTCGTCTTCACTCACCATTGTCGGCCTGACAGTTGAAAGATCCCACAAGAGGAAATCGCGCGCAGGCTCTGAAAGGCACCGCCCTTTTGCAGCTTGAAGCCCGGACTCCGGAGAGGAGGCTATTTCATAACTTATGAAACAAAAAACGAAGGGGGGCGAGAAGATTGCGAGACTGGGGCATTTCACCGCCAGATTGAAAAAGCCCCTTCGGCACGGACCCAGGAATGCAAAGCGATATTTCGAAGATGAATTGTCGCTGTCCTTCTTGGAATGATTAGAATTATCCGGGGACCGCCCCCTCCGCCTTCTCGGAGGCCTCTTCGAGGCGCCGAGTTTTTTCGACCGCCTGGGCCTTCAGCTCGGCAGCACCTCCACGGACTTCGCAGTCTCGGAGACGTCCGGGTGGAAGCTGTAACCGCCCAGCACGTAAAGGGTTTTGTCCCAGGCCGCGGCGGCGGACATGTCCCTCGGGTGTTTCAGCGTGGGGCCCTCGGCCCAGCAGCCCCTGCTGGGGTCGAAGACCTCAGTGGAGCGTATGGCCTCGGAAGTGTCGCCCCCCAGAACGTAGAGGCGCCCCGAGACCGCTTCCGCCACGTGTGAGTTCCTGGCTCGGCCCAGCCTCGGCCCGCTGCTCCAGCTGCCCTCGGCCGGATCGAAGATTTCGACGGAGCAGAGCACGGAGCTGCCGTCGTAGCCGCCCACCACGAAGATTTTCCCTCCAAGTGTCGCTGCCGCCAGAGCCGCTCGCGGCTCGCGCAGGGGCGGCAGGTCCTGCCAGGTTTGGCTGCTTGGGTCGAAGCTCTGCACGTGCTTGAGCCACTGATGTTGTCCATCGCGGCCTCCGAGCAGGACGAGCTTGCCAGCAAGCTCCACGGCTGCGTGCGCCGACCTGCGAGCCTTTGGATTCTTGCCCGGCCTCCAGCCCTCACTGCTCCCGGGGATCCAGGTTTCCATGGAGCTCCGAGACTGACTGCCCTTGCCCTCCCACCCTCCCGTCATGTAGATGCGATTCCCGACCACGGCCGCTGCAGCAAACCATCTCTCGCAGGTGAGGGCGGGCGCCCCGCCCCAGGAGCCGCTCGCCGTGTCAAAGACCTGAACCGCGCGTCTGGTGAAAAAGCCGCCCATGACGTAGATCTTCCCATCCAGAGCGGCGGCGGTTGCAGCGTGTGTTTCGTGTGACATCGGAGGGCAGAGTGCCTGGATCCGCCCCGCTGCTCCCCTTTCTGAAAAGGTCCCGATCCTTCCACCCGAAAACCTTATTATACTACAATCCACGCTGCTGCATCGAACTCCTGAGGCGCCATCTGCGCCAGCTTCGCAACCTCTTCCTCCTGCTGCTGGCACAGCCGCCGCTGCTCCACCATCTCGTTCAGCACGGAGGTGACGAAGTTGCAGGCAGGGGACCGGAAGCTCTGGTCGCTTGGGCTGTCGCCCGAGATCGCTTCGCACGCTCGGGGCACGGCCTCTCCTAGGAGCCACTGCTGCAAGACTTTGGACCTTGGCTCCAGTGCCTTGCTGGAGGAATCCAGGGACTCCGCGAGTGATGTCCTGGTCTTCACGAGCTTCTCCAGTGCTTCCGCGCACGTCTCCATATGGGCGAAGACCTGCCGGCGCAGCTCCAAGCAGGCCTCCGGCACGGACTGCGTGGCCTCCACGGCGGGAGAGATCACCTCCTGGGGCGGGCGAGGCCGGCGGCGAGCAAGACAAGTGCATGAAACCCTATGCTCTGCTCAGCGTACCCCTTGGTATATGCAACAAGCCACGACAAGTTAGTCTGCCATCCTGAATATCGAAATCCTCCCTAAACCCTAAACCATCCTAAACCATCCTAAGCCCGACAAGCCGAGCATCGACTTCGATCTGCTTCTCCGAGCCGAAGCCTTCGAAGGCGCTGACTAGAGCACCTTCGAACCTGGCTGCGAGCGCCTCGGCATCGAAGGACACCTTCACCGTTCTATCCTGGCCCGCCTCCATCCTCAAGTGCTTCTGCTCGAAGAAAGCGGATCTCAGGACCTTGGCCACGCCGTCTCTGGCCTTCTCCACGTCCAGGCGCGGCTGCGCTTCCCTCAGCTTCTTCTGCAGCTCCTGTGAGCAAAGGAAATTTAAGGGGGTGGAAGGAGGAGCCAGGGGAAAGGGCGGAGAAGGACGAGCAAGGGGGCGGTGCGGTGCTTTGGGTCCTCGACGAGGCACGGCAGGCGCTCCAGCCGAAAGGCGTCCTCCTCCTGCGGCCCCAAAGCCGCCAGCGCCTCTTCCAGGAGACCGGAGGCGAAGGTCTCCAGCGGCGGCAACTTCGCCACGATGTCCTCGCACGCCGTCTCGAAGAACGTTGGAAGCTCCTGCACTTCGTGTACAATAAGGGGGGACGATGGCGAGGGAAGGGGCTCTGCGTTAAACAAGCGAAGGAATCATGCATATGCCCCAATTGACGCCAAAAACAACGAGAACTTGCCTGGCGGTCCAGCAGCTTCACTTCTTGGCACGCAAGGGCTTCCAGCTGCTTCTTGAGATAATCCTGCATAGAGCTTCAGATCATGTCAGCGCAAGCCCAGCCTCCAAGCACCACCCCCAAAAGCACCCAAGGCCCTGCACAGACTCCTCACCCCAAGCCCTGAAAGAAGCTGGCGAGTTCAAGCCGTAGGGCTGCGCGCTCCCCCATTCTCTCGCTTACCGGGCTATCCTGGACGGGCTTCGCGGCGGCGCTCCAGAACAGCTCGTGGGCCCGCTTGACAACGAAACCAAGCCGGCGCTTCAGCTCGCGGGTCGCGGCATCCTTGAACTTCGCCAGGGCGGCTCCTGGGCTTCAAGGCTGCGAAGAAACACATCTGGGGCAGAAGACCCCGTGTTGTGAGTGTGCTCAGATGCTCTCAGAGTGATGCTGAAGCCCTGCGTGGCTTCATCTTTCGTATAAGCCAGCTTCGGTCAAGCATATGGACATGCTTTCTGTGAGTCTTGCATACAACTTCCGAGTGAGTTTGGGGGCTGTGCTTCAAGGCAAGCAGGTCCTGAACACGCGAGTGGAGTGTGCTTCCGACGAGTTCACGGATCTGCACTCGCCACACGCTTCGTGCGAGTTCAGACGAGTTCGGGATGAGTTTGGGGACCCGCTTCGGACGGGGTTCCGAAACTCAGAAGCATCTCTCCGAATCGCTGGAAAAAGCGAGAACAACTGCATGAACTCACTCACCTCGCTTTGCGCACGCCCGCACACCCCTCAGAAAACGACAGCGAGTTCACAGCTCGCTCGCAAGCGAAGACAATCAAAACACAACTGAACTACGGGCGGCCTCGCGCACGCGCTTCAACGTGTACCGTTGGCATCGTTGTCACATGTTGTCACCTTGCACTGTCACAGTATGCTGTCATTACGCCTGTCCACCATGCCTTTCAGAGCCCCCGTGCTGCGACTCGCAGCTTTCGCCATCTCCAACTGTGCACGGCTCACACTGGGAGCTCGGGGCTTGTCTCCAGTGCTGTAGGGCTCGGCCGGTCAGGCTGCCGAACCAGGCAGACAGCACCCTCACAGCCCGAAGCGCAGAACGCCATGTGCAACCCCGAAACTGGAGGCTCTCCCTGGACCCAACTACTAGTATAGCCTCTCTTAGACCCTAAAACAACGCTCCACCGTGCTGTTCACGCGTGCCGGAGCAAGCGTGCAGCAGGAGAGACATCAGTTCTACATGGCAGGCGCAGTACTTTCAGGGTTTGTGACTTGGACAAGTCAGGACGGTCGACGCACGGCAATCATCAGATTGAATGAAGTTTTTGGTCAAAAACACGCTGCGGCTTGGGTTTTGGTGACATGCAGGCGTTCAAGTAAAGCTGTTTGCGGAGCCAGCTGCTGCGCACATTCTTTGCATGGGACGTACTCACAGTTTGAGCCAGTCCTTGTCCTTTGCAGGGCTAAGAAAGTCCTGTGGCCCATGTCCTTCTCATCGTGGGGACATGCATGCTCAGGTAACACGGACGTTATCATCATGCGGACATGCATGCTCGGGTAACACGGACGTTATCATCATGCGGACATGCATGCTCGGGTAACACGGACGTTATCATCGTGGGGACATGCATGCTCAGGTAACACGGACGTTATCATCGTGGGGACATGCCTGCTCAGGTAACACGGACGTTATCATCGTGCGGACATGCATGCTCTGGTAAAAAACAACGGCAGGCCCGACGTTTTCGACTGCAAAGTCCCGGAAACACCGCAAAGAACGATGCATTCGATGCCAGCACGCCCGCTCCGCCACCACCCTCCGAAAAACACGACAGGCGCGACATTTTCAGTGGAAATGGCCACGAAACACCGAAAATACCGATGTGGTCGGTGAACAGCACGGTGTGCCTAAAACAACCCATCTACTAAGGGTACCTTGGGGAGGGTCCCGCTCAATCCCAACGCTTTCCGTAGAATCTCACGCTCCTTCCAGCTGCCCGCTGGCGAAGGGGAGCCCCATCTTCAGGAGCTCCTCTCGCTTCCCAAGAGGCAGAGGGCCGAGGAGAATTGAAAAATCTGCTCAGTGTCGGGCGGAGAAGGACGAAAGCTGTGTCTAGTCCCCACCTAGCTCAAGGCTCTCCCCCTCCAGTATAGTCACGGCTTCTACATTCGTGATGCTCGGCGGGCTCCTCACAGCAGCCAGTCCACCTCGGGCACTTGGGCTTCGGGAAACGAGAGAGACAGAGAGCGACAAAGAGAGAGAGAGAGAGGGAGGGAGGGAGGGAGGGAGAGGGAGAGCGAGAGCGAGAGGGGCATAATTCCGAAAGGCATGCTCGGCTGCAGGCGAACCACACGGCGAGCAGGCGCTTGGCCGTGAGGGGCAGCCAGTTGTGGGCAACGTGCCAGCTGTAGCCCCGGCTGATGCTGTGGACAACCGCCCCGATGGTGGCTTGCTGCTTCTCCACGAATGGTTTCATCTCCAAGTCGATGGCGAACTTGTCCTTCTCCAGCTGCGCCTTGCGCGCCATCCATTCCGTGAAGCTCTCGCCAGGCTCTCGCTTCTTGGTCACGTTCGCCACCGCGACGAAGCCTGGGTTAACCACTTCTTCGGTGAATTTCGCATGTTGGAAGCGAAGCTTTCAACTGAAGCCCAACCCCTTTTGACTGCCGTGCGAAGCCCCCTTCCCTCCACCTGCAGCCACGGAGCCATGCTGTGACAATGGCACGAGACCCTTCACCTGCTCTCCCCGAAGAATTGGAAATAGATCTTCGTGCTCATCTTCGCCAAGCCTTGCTCGCAATAGGTCACTGGGTCAAAAGGTGTGCATTTATTCACTCCTACGTGGCTTTGCAGAGCGGAGCCTGTCGAACTTGGTGATGACCCCGATGGTGCGCTCCTCGAGGTGTCTGTCCTTGATCAGCTGCATGACCGCCCAGTTCGCAGGTGCCTCCGAAGCTGGGACGATGGCAAGGAAGATGTCCTGCTCTTGCGAATCCTGCGTGTACCTCTGCAGCAGCTGCTGTGTCTGCGTGGCCAGGGCGGCATCGGCCTGAACCAAGCCTGGTAGGTCCACTAAGTTCATCGGCGGCAAGGTCGTGGAGCTGGCTTTGATGTGGATTTCTTTGTCAAGGCAAAACTCGCCGCCGCCAGCCGCCTCTTCCACAAGCTTGTTCATCTCCCCGTGGATTTGGGACTCGCTGACTTCCAGGGAGATGCTCCGCGCCGGACCGTCCCACTTCTGCTCCGCGACATTCCACACCTGCATCGTGGCCTCGGGGACCCCGAAAATCCCGGAAGCTAGTGCACGATGAGGGCGGGTCTACGAGAGGGATTTCTCCCTGCACGCCAGGCCGCTGGATGAGGTGTCGCCGTCCGTCGGATCTCCAGCCGCACAGGCATCCTCGTGCAGCGGCTTTTGTCGGTCGGGAAGAAGGGTAGCAGGCTCAGGCGCTGCAGCAGCGAGGACTTGCCGACGCTCTCGGCACCGAAGACCACCAGAAACGGCGCCCTCGCACTTGAGACAACACAGCGGAGGGCGTGGGGCTGAGACCCGCAGCTTCCTAGCTTTTTCCTCCATTACGTTAAGTGTATTATAAGTATACATGGATTCGGTGAGTGATGGCGCGAGGCATGCGCGGCAGGCATGCCCGGGGGTTCCACGGCTCCCGCTGTGGTGCATGGCACATTCTCCGCGACTGCTGGTTGGAAGTCGACAGTCCCAGCCTTATCTTGGCGTTCAATGGCCACACTATTCGGGGATCCTTGGTGTGGTCTCGACATCCCGGCCTTCTGAGAGCCTTGGGGACTTTATGGGATGTTCTCAAGATGGCAATCGTTCTCCCGCCACTGGGCTGCGACTCGTCTTTCCGCCAGTCCCGTGCGCTTCGTGTCTTTTGGGGTGCAACTCCCACCAGTGTCGTGCGCATTTTGGACTGGGTATGTTGAGCTTGGACTGCTATTCGCTTTCGCTGTTTGTCGGGTCAATGTGGGGTCTACGCTGGCATAAATCATAAACATGTCAGTCCCTCCACTGCACGATTTACCATGTTTGTGCCAGCCAAAGACAAGAGTAAAGACAAGGCAACGCCAGAATCACGAAGTGTTGAAGCCGGAAAGGAATGCTCAACACCCAGCTATACAGTCCGTCCTCCAACTGCCCAAGGTGGCCACCAACACGTCGTTCAGCTCATCCAACGCGGAGAACAGCACGCTGAGCCTCCACAGAGAGTTTCGGAGAGGGTCGTGCAGGATTGGATCTTACACATATAATGAACCCAAACAAGCTCCGATCTAGCTCCGAGTCCGATGTTTGGGCTTCACTTATGATGCCTGTGGAGCGACCCCTGGTCGTCCAAAGCGTGGGAATCATCTGCTATGCGATCCTGGGTCTCTCACGCTCCAGTGTTGAGGGGGTGTAGGGCCGAGGCTTGCGGTTCAGCTTCATTCCTTTTCGCAGAATGCCCACCCCCCCACCCCCGGTCCCCTGAAGAAGCGAGGTTCTCTGAGGCCGTCTAGTTCCAGGTCGAGGTGGGCCATGAACTGCGGCTGCATGTCCTCAGCATGCTCCGCTTGCGGAAACGGAACGAAGGCCTTCTTAAAAATTCTCGGGGCGGCAGAAAGAGCTGACAAAGATCGGCCAAGACGCACGCAAGGAGGGCAGCGGGCTCTGCAACTCCTTCAGCTCGAGCTTGATGTCCGCCGCCAGCCTTCTCCGGTAGTCGTCGATGTCCTCCTCCTCAAAAGCCAAGCCGTGGCGGAGGAGCCAGGCCACCTCGCCGCGCTGCGAGACGCCCAGCCCGGCGTCCCCCCGCCTGGCCGCGCTGCATTCGATCCGAGGAGGCCACGCCAGCCCCACTCGTCCGACGCCTTTCTGGCCTGCCTTGTACACCACCACCAGGGTGTGCTTTCTCTCCACCGCGGTCTGCAGACGGAGGCGCCACTCCTCGAACCACCGGCAGCCGAAGGACTGCTTCTTCTCGTACAGATCCTGCTGAGGGAATTATAACAGTTTGGCATATGGAAATAAGCCCAGGTCAGGTGGGGTCGCATCCTAATTCCGTCTATTTTAAGGGTCGTGTCAGGCCGTTAATTTCCCTTAACTCTGCCTAGGAAATATGCGACTTGTAGATCCTTGATCTTTCGAACAAAAAGAAATAATACATAAAGGCCTAAAGTTAAAGTTGAAACCCATACTTGCTTGTCAGAAACCATCAAAAGGGATTTGTTTGGCCTCAACAAACTGATTTTGGATTCCCTGCCCGGGGTCTCCCAAGCTTCCCCACCCCTGGCCTCCCAAGTGGCCTCCGAGCGCCTTGCTCTTGTTTCTCAGGTTCTTCCCTTTCAAGCAGATCGCGCTTGTTTCTCAAGCTTGCTAATCCTTTTCGAACGGTTCGCTTTTGTTTCTCGAGTTTTCTAGTCCATTTCAGGCGGTTTGCTTTTGTTGTTCAGCTGTTTGTTCATGTTTCCCAAGTTCTCTAATCCCTTTGAGCGCTTTGCTATTGTTTCTCAAGTTCCCTAGTCCCTTTCGTGCGGTTTGCTCTTGTTTCTCAAGTCCGCTGGACCTTTTCGAGCGGTTTGCTCTTGTCTCTCACGTTCTCCAGTCCCTTTCCAGCGGCTTAAGCTCTCTAGTCCCTTTTCTCAAGTTCTCTAAACCCTTTCGAGCGGTTTGATCTTGTTTCTCAAGCTCGCTAATCAGCGATTTGCTCTGGTTTCTCAAGTCCTCTAGCCCCTTTCGAGCGGTTTGCTTGTGTGTCTCAAGTTCTCTAATCCCTTTGGAGCGGTTCGCCTTCTCGAATCCTTTTCGTGCGGTTTGCTCTTATTTCTCAGGTTCTCCAATCCCTTTCGGCGGCTTGCTCTTGTTGCTCAAGTTCTCTAACCCCTTTCAAGCGGTTTGGAGCGGATTGCTCTTGTGTCTACAGTTTTCTTGAGCCTTTGGAGCAATTTGCTCTTGTTTCTCCAAGTCTCTAGTCGCTTCCCTTTCAAGCGGTTTGCTCTTGCTTCTCAAGTTCTCTCGAACTTGCTTCTCAAGTTCTCTCGCCCCTTTCGAGCAGTTTGCTGTTGTTACTCAAATTCTCTAGTCCCGTTCGAGCTGCTTGCTCTTGTTTCTCAAGCTCTCTAGCCCCTTTCGAGCGGTTTGCTGTTGTTTCTCAAGTTCTCTACACCCTTTCGAGCGTTTTGCTCTTGTTTCTCAAGTTTGCTGGTCCTTTTCGGGCGGTTTGCTCTTGTTTCTCAAGTTCTCTAATCCCTTTCGAGCGGTTTGCTCTTGCCTTTCAAGTTCTCTCGCCCCTTTCGAGCAGTTTGCCCTTGCTTCTCAAGTCCTCTAGTCCCTTTCGAATGGTTTGGCTCTTGTTTCTAAACCCTTTCGAGCTGTTCGCACTTGTTTCTCAAGTGTTCCAAGCCCTTTCGACCGCTTTGTTCTTGTTATAAATTCTCTAGCCCCCTTGAAGCGGATTGCTTTTGTTTCTCAAGTCCTGCAGTCCCTTTCGAGCGGCTTGCTCTTGTTTCTCAAGTTCTCTAGTGCGTTTCGAGCGGTTTGCTCTTGTTTCTCAAGTTCTGAAATCCTTTTCGAGCGGTTCGCTCTTGTTTCTCACGTTCTCGGTTCCCTTTCAAATGGTTCGCTCTAGTTTCGCAAATCCTCTAATCCCTTTCGAGCATTTTGCTGTGGTTTCCCTAGTTCCCTAATCCCATTCGAGCGGTTTGCTCTTGCTTCTCAAGTCCGCTAGACCTTTTCGCACTCCCTATCGGGCGGTTTGCTCTCGTTTCTCTAGTTCTCAAGTCCTTTTCGAGCGGCTTGCTCTTCTTGCTGTAGTTCTCTAATCCCTGTCGAGCCGTTTGCTCTTGTTTCTCGAGTTCTCTAGTCCCTTTCGAGCGGTTTGTTCTTGTTTCTCTAGTTCTCTAGTGCCTTCGAGCGGTTTGCTCTTGTTTCTCAAGTTCTCTAGTGCCTCTCGAGCGGGTTGTTCTTGTTTCAAGTTCTCTAGTCCCTTTCGAGCCCTTTGCCCTTGCTCCTCAAGTTCTCTAGTCCCTTTCGAGCGGTTTGCTCTGGTTTCTCAAGTTCTCTAAGCCCTTTCAAGCCCTTTGCTCTTGTTTCTCTACTTCTCCAGTCCTTTTCGAGGGGTTTGCTCTTGTGTTTCATTTGTTGCTAGTCCCTTTCGAGCGGTTTGCTCTTGTTTCTCAAGTTCTCTAGTCCCTCTCGAGTGGTTTGCTCTTGACACTTGCTTCTCAAGTTCTCTACTCCCTCGTCGAGCGGTTTGTTCTGGTTTCTCTAGTTCTCCAATCCCTTTCGAGCGGTTTGCTCTTGTGATTCAATTTTTCCAACCCCTCTCGAGCGGTATGCTCTTGTTTTTCAAGATCTCTAGCCCCCTTGGAGCGGTTTGTCCTTGTTTCTCTAGTTCTCTAGTCCCTTTCGAGCGGTTTGCTCTTGTTTCTCAAGTGCTCTGGCGGTTTGCTGTTGTTTCTGAAGTCCTCCTGGTCCTTTGCGAGCGGTTTGCTCTTGTTTCTCAAGTTCCTGTCCCGTTCGAGCGGCTTACTCTTGTAACTCAAGTTCTCTAGTCCCTTTCGAGCCCTTTGCCCTTGCTCCTCAAGTTCTCGAGTCCTCTTCGAGCGGTTTGCTCTTGTTTCTCAAGTCCTCTAGTCCCTGTGGAACGGTTTGCTCTTGTTTCTCAAATTCTCTCACCCCTTTCGAACGGTTTGCTCTTGTTTCTCAAGTTCTCTAGTCCCTTCGAGCGGCTTGCTCTTGTTTTTTCAAGCCCTCTACTCCCATTCGAGGGCATTGCTCTTGTTTCTCAAGTTCTCGAGTCCCTTTCGACCGGTATGCTCTTGTTTCTCAAGTTCTCTAGCCCTTTTCTAGAGGTTTGCGTTTCTCACGTTCTCTAGTCCCTTTCGGCGGCTTGCTCCTGTTTCTCACGTTCTCGAGTCCCTTTCCAGCGGTTTGCTCTTGTTGCTCAAATTCCCTACTGCCTTTCGAGCGGTTTGTGTCAATTTCGAGCGGCTTGCTCTTGTTTCTCACAGTCTCTAATCCCTTTTAAGCGGGTTGCTCTTGGCGCTCAAGCTCTCTGATGCCTTTTTCGAGCGGCTTGCTCTTGTTTCTCAAATCCTCTAGTCGCGTTCGAGTGCTTCGCTCTTGCTTCTCAGGTCCTCTAGTCCCTTTCTAATCCCTTTCGAGAGTTTTGCTCTTGTTCCTCAACTCTAGTCTCTTTCAAGCGGCTTGCTTGTTCCCCAGGTCCTCTAGCCTCCTTCGAACGGTTTGCTCTTGTTTCTCAAGTCCTCTAGTCCCTGTGGAGCTGTTTGCTCTGGTTTCTTAAGTTCTCGAATCCCTTTCGAGCGGTTTGCTTTTGTTTCTCTAGTTCTCCAGTCCCTGTTGAACGTTTGCCCTTGGTTCTCAAGTTCTCTAGTCCCTTGCTCGAACAGTTTGCTCTTGTTCCGCAGGTCCTCCAGTCCCTTTCGAGCGGTTTGCTCTTGTTTCCCAAGTTCTCGAGACCCTCTCGAGCTTCTTGCTCTTGTTTCTCACGTTCTTTAGTCCCTTTCGAGCGGCTTGCTCTTGTTTCTCAAGCTCTCTAATCCCTTTCGAGCGGTTCGCTCGTGTTCCTCAGGTTCTCTAACCACTCTAATCCCTTTCGAGTGCTTCGCTCTTGTTTCTCAAGTCCTCTTGTCCCTTTCGAGCGGCTTGCTCTTGATTCTCAAGTCCTCGAGTCCCTTTCGAGCGGTTTGCTCTTGTTTCTCAAATGCTCTAGTCCCTGTTGAACGGTTTGGTCCTGTTTCTCAAGTTCTGTAATCCCTTTCGAGTGCTTCCCTCTTGTTTCTCAAGTCCTGCGGTTTGCTCTTGATTCTCAAGTTCTCTAGTCCCTTCCGAGCGGTTTGCGATTGTTTCTCAGTTCTCTAATAGTGTTCGACCTGTTGGCTCTGGCAGCTCTGGTTGCTCAGGTTCTCTAATCCCTTTCGAGCGGTTCGCTCTTTCTGAAGTTCCGCAGTCCCGTGCGAGTGCCTCGCTCTTGTTTCTAACCCCTTTCGAGCGGTTTGCGCGCGTTTCTCTAGTTCTCCAGACCGTTTCGCGCGGTTTGCTCTTGTTTATCAAGTTCTCAAGTCCCTTACGACCGGTTTGCTCTTATTTCTCAATTTCTCTAATGCCTTTCGAGCGGCTTGGGTCTCAAGTTCGCTGGTCCCTTTGGAGCGGTTTGCTCTTGTTTCTCGAGCGCTTTGCTCTTGTTTCGCAAGCTCTCTAGCCCCTTTCAAGCGGTGTGGTCTGTTTGGTCTTGCTTTTATGGCTTCTAGTGCTTTTCGAGCGGTTTGCTCTTGGTGCTCAAGTTCTCTAATGCCTTTCGAGCGGTTTGCTCCTGTCTCTCAAGTTCTGGAGTCCCTTATGAGCGGTTTGTTCTTGTTTCTCCGAATCTCAAATCCCCAGTCCCTTTCGAGCGGTTTGCTCTTGTTTCTCAAGTTCTCTGGTCCCTTGTGAGCACTTTGCTCTTGTTTCCCAAGTTATCTAGTCCTTTTCGAGCCGTCTGCTCTTGTGTCTCAAGTTGCTCTTGCTTCTCAAGTCATTTAACCCCTTTCGAGTGGTTTGCTCTTGCTTCTCAAGCTCTTTAATCCCTTTCGAGCGGTTTGTTCTTGTTTTTCTAGTTCTCGAGTCCCTTTCGAGCGGTTCGCTCTTGTTTCTCAAGTCCCCAACTGCCTTTCGACCGGTTTGCTCTTGTTTCTCAAGTTCTCTAGTCAGTGTCGAGGGGTTTGTTCTTGTTTCTCAAGTTCTCTACTCCCTTTCGAGTGGTTTGCCCTTGTTGCTCACGTGCCCGGATCCCTTTCGAGCGGTTTGCTCTTGCTTCTCAAGTTCTCTAATCCCTTTCGAGCGGCTTGCTCCCGTTCCTAAAGTTCCCTAATTCCTTTCAGAGGGTTTGCTCTTGTTTCTCAAGCTTTCGAGCTGTTGGCTCTTTTTTCTCAAGTACTCGAGTCCCTTTCGAGCAGTTTGCTAGAGTTTCTCAAGTTCTCTAATGCCTTTCGAGCGGCTTGCCCTTGTTTCTCAAGTTCTCTAATCTCTTTCGAGTGCTTTGCCCTTGTTCTTCAAGTCCGGTAATCCCTTTCGAGCGCTTTGCTCTTGCTTCTGAAGTTCGAGCGGCCTCTCGAGCGGCTTGCTCTTGTTTCTCTAGTTCTCTAGCCCTTTCGAGCAATTTGCTCTTGTTTCGCAAGCTCTAGTCCCTGTCAAGTAGTTCGCCCTTGTTTCTCAATTTCTCTAATCCCTTTCGATTCGTTTGCTCTCGTTTGTTCTCAAGTCCCTTTCGGGCAGTTTGCTCGTGGTTCTAAAAGTCCTGATCCCTTTCGAGCGGTTTGCTCTTGCTTCTCAAGCTCTCTAGTCCATTTCGAGCGGTTTGCTCTGGTTTCTCAAGTTCTCTAGTCTCTTTCGAGCTGTTTGCTCTTGTTTCCCAGGTTCTCGAACCCCTTTCGAGCGATTTCCTCTTGTTTCTCAAGTTCTTTAATCTCTTTCGAGTGCTTTGGCCTTGTTTTTCAAGTCCGGTAATCCCTTTCGAGCGGTTTGCCCTTCTTTCTCCAATTTTCTGGTCCCCCTTTCGAGAGGTTTGCTCTTGATCCTCAAGTTCTCTAGTCCCTTTCGAACACTTTGCTCTTGTTTCTCAAGTTGTCTCATCCCTTTCGAGCGGCGTGCTCTTGTTTCTCAAGTTCTCCCGTCTCTTTGTTCTTGTTTCTCTCACGGTCTCTTTCGAAGTCTCTTTCGAGCGGTTTGCTCTTGTTTCTCAAGGTCTTTGGTCCCTTTGGAGCGGTTTGCTCTGGTTTCTCAAGTTCTCTAGCCCTTGGGCGAGGTTTGCTCTTTTTTCTCAGGTTCTGTACTCAGTTTCGAGCGGCTTGCTCTCTTGTGTTTCTCAAACTATCTAGTCCCTTTCGGGCGGTTTAGTCCCGTTCGAGCGGCCGGCTTTTGTTCTCAGATTCTCTAGTCCTTTTCGAACAATTTGCTCTTGTTTCTCAAGTTCCCTCGTCTCTTTCCAGTGGTGCGCTCTTGCTTTGCAAGCTCTCTAGTCCCTTTTGAGCGGTTTGCTCTTGTTTCGCCAGTGCTCTAGTCCATTTCGAGCGGTTTGCACTTGTTTCTCAAGTTCTCTAGTCTCTTTCGAGCGGTTTGCTCTTATTTCAAGTTCTCGTGGGGAATGTTGGCAATTTGGCATATGGAAACAAGCACGATTTGTAGATATATAGGCCGAATTTTACGCTTGAAACCCATACCTGTTTGGAGCACCCGGAAACATCAAAACGGATTTGTTAGACCTCAACAAGTTGATTTTTCAGGTCGGGTCGTTAATTCCGCTATTTTGGGGTGGCGTCGTCTGACCTCGCTAAAATTTCGCCAGTCCTGGCACCAACACACGTCCGAAGTGCCATCCTCGTTGGGCACGTGGCCCCCAAAGAACTTGCTCCCCTGAGGCAAAAACACACAGGCGGTGCTGCCTGAGACGTAGTGCCGGCAGGGCTGGCCAGGATCCTCCGTTGCATCCTTCTCGAAGGCGCTGCGCTTCACCGATCTCCGCACGAGGCACTGCCAGTCCTCCTGGTACTGCCCGGGAAAGCTCACTACGGTCTTGATCTCCGAGCCCTCTTCGAACGAGACGGAGCCGTGAAACGCCGCCTCCGTCATCGCTGCCTGCTTCGCAAATGTCCTGCATCAGCTCGGGCTCAGAAGGCGGGGCTTGACTCACCGCCCGAAGTTCCAAAGAAAAACAGAGAGAGAGAGAGAGAGAGAGAGGTGAGAGAGAGACAGTGACAGAGGGGGAAAAAAAAGAGTAAGTGCCTGGGGCTCATCAACCTCGTGCTCATCAAGGCTGGCCACTCGGCTGGAGCGTCGTCTGCAGTCTTCACGACACTCTGCCTCCAAGCCGGCTCCTTTGCTGGGAAGTTCTCCTTCAGAAACCGCCTGCTGCTGCAACAGCCTGGATTTCAAGAGCTTCGAGCCCACTAAAAAAAAATCGGCACAAGCACATACTCCATTCGGGCCTGATCTCCTCCTCCAACTCGGCTTCATGGTCATAGCCTTCGCGCACGCACACACACACACACACCGCACGCACAGACACACACACACACACACACACACCCGCACGCACAGACACACACACACACACACACACACACACCCGCACGCACAGACACACACACACACACACACACACACACACACACACACACACACCCACACACACACACACACACCACCACACACACACACACACACACACACACACACACACACACACCGCACGCACAGACACACACACACACACACCCGCACGCACAGACACACACACACACACACACACACACACACACACACACACACACACACACACACACACCGCACACACACACACACACAAAAGACACATCGGATGTGATGAGGGCCTGTTGCTTCTGCATGCTTCTGCGGGCTTCGATAGTTGTTGAGCTTCGTGTACCGTGTGGTGATCTGGGGGCTTCCTTTGCAGGCTTGCAACTTGAAACGGGGTAAACCCGCCTGGTTCCATGGGCTTCTCCGTCACCGGGGACACCAGCTGTCCGGAAGTCTCGCTTAATCGCACATACTCTTGGAAGGCCGTCTCGTCGTAGAGATTCTCGTCTCTTGCACGGATCGGCCGCTTCATCACCTCCCGGACGCTGCTCTAACAGAAACTGCTTCGCAGACTGAGCGCTGCTACCACCAAAATCAGGCTTGCATCTCCAAGAGGGAGCACCACGCCTGCTTCGAGAGGCCGCACACGAACCGCTTTGGGACGTGCTTGCGGGCCGTCTCCAGCGCCAGCTGCGCGTCGCGGAGCTGCCTGCGCATGTGGGAACTGCGCCGGGGGGGTGGCTCTCCGGCTTATAGGGCTCTTTACGCAGCGCTTTCGGATCCTTGCGGAAGCGAATTTTTGAAGGCCTTTACGGCTCTCAAGCCCCGGCACCTTTGAAGGTCGGCCATCTGCTTCACGTGCTCGGCATTCTGCGCACTCCACTCCCGGATCCCTTCGCGAAGGTCCGCATTCTCCCGGAGGTCTTTGCTCCTGAGCCGCACTTAGGCACCCTGCGTGGGCTTTCTGCAGAGTTGGTGGTGGAAGGCCTTGAGGAGGGCTTTATGCCTGCAGCCGAGGCTCCGGAGCGGGATGTTGCTATAGGGATCCCTCGGCTCAGTGGTCGTCTCGAGCCACCTGGCGCCAGCGTCCGAGCAGGAAGGAAAGCCTGGGGTGGTGGAGACTTCTGAAGGCGAGCTGAGACCGTTGAGAGTGAGAGGACAGGCGAAGATCGCTGCGGCCTCTCGATCTCCACGCGCTCGTAGGTGTTGCAGCCTCGTGCAGCAGGCAGCATAGCTACACTGCACCGCAAAGCAGGGGGGGCGTTCCCCGGGAGGGAGCGGAACATCGTGCACGGACAATGGAAGCATTCAAAGGCTCCGGGATCTGCGAGGGAAAAGAAACCAGGAGAAAAACAGAAGTTGTAAACAAGCGTCAACGCATGCAAGAGATAGACGTAGAGTGCATGGTACAGAGACGGGAGGGAGAGAGGCAGGGAGAAAGAGAGAGAGAGAGAGTTAAACGAACAGCAGGATAACAAAGGAGATGTACCATGGAGGTGGGGAGAAAAGGGCAGAAAGAGGGACAAAGAGAGAAGAGCGCCAGCGTGAGGCCCGATGCCTTCGGGTTCTTCCGCATCCACGGTGACCGGATCCTGCATCCATCAGAAGTCTTCGAATCCAACAGGAGCCCATGACCAGGAATGCACAGACTCTCTCGGAGGTTCGAGGCATGGAAACTCCTCTCTCTCTCTCTCCCGCACGCGTGGAAACTCCTCTCTCTCTCTCTCTCTCTCTCTCTGTGACTCTACAGATTCTACAGATCCGTCAACTCGACTGACAAGAAGAGTAGCCGAGAGCACAGAGGGAGAGACAGAGAGAGACAGAGACAGAGAGAGAGAGAGAGGAGAGAGGAGGGAGGGAGAGAGAGAGAGAGAGGCTGAATAAGGGGCCTTCATGAGCTCGGAGCTCAGCTTGCACTTGAAAGAGCATGGGATTTCCATGGCGGCTCAGTCTGCTTGGCAAGGGTGAAACATCGGTTCCTGTCGCCTTCCGTGAAGGCCCTGATCTATGTTTGCAATATTCCGCAACTCCCCGGAGGGCATCGACTGATCTCGCAAGAAAGAAACCTCGAAGCGAAGCTGTCAATTCGAGCCCACTGACCTATGGCTCGCAAGTGGTGCAGCGAGCGCGTCTGTGTTTGTCAAGCCCTAAACACTTCGGGAACCGTCTCCTTCGAGCCAGGTGCAAAACAAGAGATCTCACTGAAATTCAGCGGAGTGGCTTAACTTCAGAAGAGGTGGAGCAGATTCAGTTGCCTCTCAAGGCGCGCATCCCCTCTCAGAGCTACGAGTCAAAGAGGGGGCGCCTCTGCGGAGCCTCGTCGAACCTCGATGCCTCGGCCAAAGGGGCCGGGAAAACATGTGTTCTCCCTGCCGAGTTCGTCGGGTGCGGGGTGGCCTTTGGGCTGGACTCCGGGTGTCGGTGGCGCTGCCGGACCCGCAGCCCACGTACCCGCCTGGCTAGACTCACCCTCAATCCCATCATCCGACAACCAAACACACCCAAACCCGGGAACCCTTGCGCACGCCCCGAGCAGGCCGAGCCCTCAAGGCCCGAAGCAGCAAAAAACACCTCCGTTAAACACGGCCCGACTACTTCGGAATATTTAGAAATATATTCAAGAACGCTAATTATCGTTTCGAAGAGTATTCCTCCCCCGAGTCCCCCATCAAGATTCTTTATATCCAAATTTATAGAAATTATATAAGATTTAGATTCCAATAATATTTTGCCCGAGAATTTTGACCGAATTTTTATTTTGGAATTTATTTCCGAATTATTGGAGGGGTCCTCAAGAAAATATAAATCGATAGTATCATTTCGGGGGACATTGTTCCCTGAGCCCCCTCGCCAAGATTCCTCGCCCTGGACCCCATCAACTGCTGGACCGCGCCAAGGGGACAACCCCTAATGAATTTATGGGTCTTTTATTTTGATTTTAAAAAATCATTCGAATCTTTGGTGACAAGGGGGTTATAGTTTTGCTGTCACGCTCCAGAGTGGTGTCATCCTTCAATCCTATTTATTTCAGGGCTGTCGTGGATCGTTTCTTGTGGGACGGGACCCGAAACCAACAAGCCTAAATTGGACACATAAGAATAGTTTGTTCTATTTGCACCACTTACGCAGCTGCGCGGCGTCGGCTGTCGGCGCGCAGAGAGGTTCTGACACGGCGGGCTCGTGCGTGTCTAGCGAGTGGGGTTTTTGGGGGTCTTGTTCGCCTGTCCTCAAAGCCATCCTTGCCGCAGGGAATCTTCTTGGGCCCAGCCTCCTGTGAGCCACCGTGTGGAATCTTGCCCGTGGCGACATGCTTTGGGGTTAATTACGAAAGGCTTGCGAGTGTGTCAGCAGCACTGGCACTCCCATGGTGCCATATCCTCACATTTGCCTTGCTGGGTCCAAGGTGTTTGGCAGTTTTGTAGCAGGCCGCTGGGTTTTGCTTGGGCCGGCTTCTTGTGGAATTTCCCAAGCTTTCCAGGAGAGGTTTCCACGAGTGTAGGGAAAAGTGGTTGGCAGCTCCGACCTGCCCCTGAAAATCCAGATATTGAAATGACAGACGTTGATGCACAAGCAGCATCTGCAGACATGCAGGCTGCCGCTGTAGATATGCAATTGGTTAATCTTTTTGGAGACGACATTACCGTTTCCGAGCTTTTGAGCCAGGAGAGGGCAGCCAGCGCAAGTCCTCCACGAATTGATAGCCACCCTCATTCATGTCCAGTTGTAAACTGTCCTCGTCATATGCTTTCTTGTTTCATTTCATCCAACTCTCCGAATATGTCGAATCTAAGCCGTCTATTAAATGTAGTATTAGAGAACAACATATCACGGGTCGCCCCTGCCCACCATTTCGTAAGTGAGCTAGTGTTGGCAAATGCTGTTCCGTCTTTTCACGATTGTTTGAACTATATGATTGTCCCGCATGTTTTTTTTGGAAAGTTTCAGTAAATAGCGGGACAATTGGGCCATCCCAAACCCCTGCCGCTGTCCAAATTAACTCGCTGAGAATCTGAGAACAAGCAAACCCAGTTTTGATCCCACACGTTTTAGGCGCTGATCTCAGCCACTCAAAGGCGCATTATCCATGTCAGCAGCTGCAGGATTTGCGGCCACATGTGGGCGTCAAGTCGTCCTATCGAACAGGGCGTCCAACTGCGGGGGACGGGCTGGAGACTGTTCCCGCGAGGTCTCTGAAAGATGTCCAACGGTCTGAGCAAAAAGCACGGGGGCCCCAAGCGGCGGCCATTCCATGTTCCATGGGCAGACCCAAGGTCAACGACCGCATCCACAGAGGAAATAGCTCCACGGCCTCAAAGACGTCGCACCTTGTTCCAAAAAACAACCACTTAGCACTCTATCACAACAGCAGTCATTCGTCTTAAGTACCAGACTGCAATTCGATGAGTCACATCCCAATGCGCAGGCCTTGAAAGACACAACATCGAGCATACTGTCACGTCAACAAATGCCTGCAACCGCAAGCCATCTCATGCATCGTAATGCGCAGAGAAAAAGCTCGCGGCAAGAACTCTGGATGCATAACTTCTACCTGGGAGCACGCTCTCCTATCACTACCGACTTCTGGCAAGGCCTCGCTGTGGTTGGGATAAAGTAGGGGCGAGGCAAAATGCGCTCTGCATCTACACACCAGGTCCCCCAAGTCACCTTCGTACACTGTGAGCAAGCATTTCCAATGTCCATGCTTGGTTCAACCATGTTCAACCAAGCCGCGCTTTGCATCCATCCATGCCTCAACAGTTCTGCGTCCAACCTGCCAGGCAGCGAAATTTCGGCGTGACAGCAATGCGCCGGAACGAGAAGCATAGTCAGCTTTACTGTGCAGATGAAGCAACAAATCCCCACGAAGGCAAACTGCAGAAACCCAAACAATCAGTGAAGAACAACCGCCATCGCAATCATCCACAATCTGGTGACGGCCTCCGCCTCATGCTGATTCCTGCAGCGAGCTCCTGGATGACGACCTTCAGGCGATGAGAATACTTATTTGCTTCCTGCGCTGCGTGAACATGCGCCATCGGTCCACATGGCTTGGGAAGCTCTCAGGCCAAAGCCCGGATCACTCCACTGTGATGCGCTCCAAAGAACCTACGGCCATCATTGGCAAGCTCTGCTTTGCTGCTTTTCTTTCAATCAATGCAGGCACTTACAAACTGGTAAATCTTCTGCCTGCTACTTAGTAGTTTGACTCAGGTGGCAAGTTTAACAAATTCTGAGAAGCGCCTTTGTCGCTCCAGGCCACCGCCCTTCGAGTCTCGTGAGAAGAAGAGGTGCCTGGATGCTGCACGCTGGCCACACGTGGGCCACACGCTCACCCGCCACAACCACCGAGGACCCAGAAGCTACCCAACTACCCTTCTTGTCAAACTTGTAGACTCTCGTATCTTGAGCTTATCACTGTGATGTGACGAAGGATTAGCGGCTGGTGTCTCTACCTGTGGGTATTGTAACTCCAGCTTGTTACACTTTGCAGCCTTTTTTCTCAACCTGCCCAGCCTTCTCTTTGAATACCTGTGCGTACTCGGCGAACCCATCTGCTGCTGTGACCTCCAACGCAAGCACACTGTGTTTGTTTCTGCTGCTGTTTTCTTCAAACAATGCCTCCGGGTCGAGGCATGTCAAGTCATCGCCCAGATCCTCGAATCTATACAAGTGGGACACAAGGTGTACGGTGCATGTCCTACTAAGTAGCGAACCCACGCAGCCAGGATGCGCTGGAAGACCTTGCAGTACGCGTGCGTTCATCGTGCGCTCATTCCCTACGCAGTCAAACACGGCATGATGTTCTTGGCACCAACATTCACAGAGGGCAGCACCTCTTCAGCACGTGGCCAAGGGACGTTGTCACCGCCTTTGAGCAAGCCTGTGGCCTTCAGCAAGAGAGGCAATGCATAAAATTTGCGAGTGGCTGGGCAGGACGCGGGCTGTGAGTCCGGGCACACATCGCAGCTCGACGCCTGCACAAGGCATGTTGTGATTCTGCGCCTGTGTAAGTTTAATTTGCGAGTTTGTGTCCAACCGTCTTGCTACGATGCACCACTTGCCTCGGATCACTTTTGCTTGGCGTTGTTTTCGGCATGTCAACACCAACCTGATCATCCCAGACACATAAGACAAACATACGGGTAGTTCCGTGAATAAGTTGGGGGTCCTTCTTGCAAGGGTGCCGTACTATATTTGGGACCAAAGAAAGGACCCTAATTTAGAGAAATATCTTGGTAATTCATCAAGTATTATCCACATGCCCTGTCCCAAATAACCCTAAATTCCCCTTTGAAAACCCATGGGACACATAAATGGTTGCCCAAGAAGGCCTTTAGATTAAATGATTAAGCCTTGCAAAACTGTGTCGCGCCATATCGCGCCGGTTTGGCGCTGCTTCCTACTGTACAGTGAGGTGGCTGCGTTGCTCAACGGAGGGCTTCCAGCGATGGTTTTGTGCAAGGTTGGGCATCCACTGCCGTCAGTTGCACTTCACAGAGCTTCCACTTCCAAAAGTGCGCAGCATGTCGTGACGTCAGAGTATGAGGATGCGTCAGTGCGATGCCGTAAGCACTGGGCATTCACAATGCATGTGGTGACCCCTTCAGCCGTGTGCATAGTGAGTGTCGTTGTCCCAACCGCTAAATCCCACCGGAATTTGCCAGAAGACCCCTCCAAGCTTGGATGTGTGGCCACCCCTCCAAATCACAGCGCCAGCACTAGGGAAATCATGCAGATGCAGCAAGCTTTTCCCGTATCACTGCCTCAAGAAGGCCTTGTGCCACGTGCACTGTGCAACAAGCTGTAGCAGCCTAGCACTAACTTGCAGCATCTCGTAGAACCTTCACTTCGGTGTGGCACCACCATTCAACACGCACAGGTCTGGAGGCAGATGCAACTCAAAGCCCAAAGTCTGAGTTACTCGGCGCTATCTCGGAGTCTGAGCAACTGAGTTCACACTCGAAAATTTCGCCCCCCCATGGGTCAGCCCGGCTCCAAGGCCCATGCGACTCAAATGTCTGATATGGGGGAGATGGGAGCCTGCTGTATTACAATGTTTTTTTTGCGGAGTATGGGCATTTTGTTCAGTCTACACTTTCTATACACTTTCTCTTGGCATTTTCAGTCTTCGTGTTCACCTTTCGTCAGCTCATGCCTTGGCCCATTTTTGGACGGCACTTCGGCAATCGCTCCTCATTCACACTCGAATGTAAAAAGGAGGTTTAGGAGTTTTGCTTGTGAAAGGGCCATGTGGTCGGTCCTTTTGCATGTCCCTGGCATGAATGGCGTCAGTGGCGTCCTTTGTTTTCTTGTGGGGAGGGGGCCGAGGGGAAAAGCCTAAAGACGCGAATTTGAGTTTAAGGTGTGTTTACCGTTTTCGCGGATCCTTGTGAGTTTTTGTGTTGCTCCCAAAGTCGTGTATGGAACTGGACTGAATCCGATCTCTTTGTTCGTTGGCCAGACTACGTGCCTGCGCAGATGTTCGGGCGACCGGGCCGGGAGGCCAGGGGCGAGGACCAACAGGCCTAAGGACCAGCACACGAGGAACCGGGGAACCCAGAAAAATGAATCCCCGCCCAACAAAAAAACCTCCAAAAGAGCGCACTCCCTCATAAGCGGCAAGTGCTAAGTGCTGCCCCTGCCACCAGCAGATCCATGACCTACAATGACCTACAACCTACACGCATTCACCAGGCCATGCCAAGCCTCTTTCGCGAGACTTTCCTTGACATGCTGTCCATGCTCCGTCGAGGCTTTGTGGTGACCTTGCAAGTCTTGCAACAGGTGACGCACGTGAGGAAAGCTGCTAAGCCAAGCCCCATGCATGGAACGCACAGGAGCAACACGTCATGAGAACCAGGCCTTTGATCGCATGGTTCGCTGACATTTTCGGAGTGCGATGCAGGAAAGAGAAATGCGACAAGCAGCTGACAAGCAGGCCCATTAGGCCCATTATGGCCCATTAGGCACCAACCGAGGCGCCTGCTGGTGTGATGCGGGCAAGAAGCTTCGAAAACAGCTTGGCCTTGCACATGTTCGCACATTTTCTGAGACTTGCCCTCGAAACTTGACGGATACCACAGCCCAGGGAGTGGATGGGAGCTTTGATGTTTCCAGCATTCGCAAAGCGCATAAAAGTATCAGTTCTTCACTGTTCGCGCTTTGCGGCTTTGCGCTGACAAAACGCGACTGCGCCATTCCAGGGGCCGAACACAAGATGGTACCTGGCCATGTGGACATCGCTCCCGCAAACCACACAGCGGTTCTCCTTTACGGACCTGTGCGAGTTCCACAATTAGGCACAGCAAAAGACACAGGATGTCCAAGGCAGTTGAAATGCTTGGCAAGGCTGGGCATCCGGGCGTGTAGAAACGCTCCCGCCTGACCGTAGGCCGCTTCATGCCGCTTCTGCACATTGTCAGAGCGCACTTCAGTAACTGAGTGAGGGACTGCTGCATATGCTCGTCGGGCACATTCGTAAAGAAGTCAGGACTGACATTTCACACTGGAGACATCATACGCCCGCTCGATCCTGCTCATTCTGTTGAGTCGTGGAAGCTGAGCTGCCTGCCCAACCTGTTTACGGATACCGAAGCGACCACGAGGCTCAAAGCAAAGACGGATGCAGTCAGTCCTTGCCAGGAATGCAGGAAGTTCGGAGATGTTCAGGTGATTATCGGAAGGCACTTAAGACTCAGGCTGGCCTTCCTCAGGCCTTGCAAAGTACGAGAGGTCTTTTATTGTGCCGTGGGGACTCGTGGAGCTAGCTGTGCCCGTATTCTCATACTCGTACTCAAAACCCACATGATGTGCAACGAGACGGAATGAATGAACGCCACACCTTGTCACCCTCCCTCGTCCTTCAGCAACATCTACCCAAACGGCATTGGAACAGGAGGGTAGCGGTGCAGCAATCATGAGGCCAGCACCTAGCGAGGCCGCGCCGCACCTGGGGGAAACATCGCAACAACACTCAGTGTCCTCATGAGGGCTGTATGGCACTCAGAGCCGCGCATACCAATTTAGTTTCTTCTTGTCAACAGTGCAAAGCAATTGTCCGTCGGGGGCGAGAATCCTCGGCACCACGCAAAACAGGTTCTTCCGTACGTGCTGGCACGTACAAGCATCAGGCTTTGTAAGGCTTTGCAACTCGGATTAGAAGCCGCAGGGCCTGCAGTTCTCGTAAACTGGTCCTTTGGCGGCCACCCGCTGCACAAAGCTCAAGAACCTTTGCTCATGCTGCATGCCAAATAACGCTTTGATGATGTGCCAGACATCGCCTGGCACGCTTCCGCAGCGGCTCCTGCATGACCTTCACATTCATCCGGCTTGACAGAAGTCCGAAAGACATCATTTCTGCAGTTCATGCATGCATACGCTAACATGCTACAGCATGACTGAAGCTGCAGCTCGATTCTGCTGCCTCTGTGGTAGCCTGGCACAGGGCTGTCTGTCTTGGGATGTCATGGGTTTTGGACGTCGTAACACCTCTATGCCACGGTCTGCCACTTTCTTGCTGATGACCGGAAAGCTGCAGCGTGGCCTTGCGACGGCCTCCTGGAAGGCAGCTGCTGATGGGAAAGGGAGCCACCACCTTGATTCTCGCACATTCTCATGCAAACTTTTTTGACTGACTCAGGCAGTACCCTGACTCTTTACATTCTCAGCACAACACCGAGCCGAACCGCCAGCAGGAGCTTCCTGGCTCCAAGCACAACAGGAAATTTTTCCTGAACGGATGCTCCTTGAAAGAATCGTGAGCTGCACATGATGGCGGCACGACGAGTCGTGTGTTTTGGACTGCCACGTGTCCGGCTGGTCTGGACGGACATAGTGTGTGGCTGGGCAAAGCATGATTTCTGCCATGCCCTGGAAGACACAAAGCTAAAGGCACAGGTCCGTGTCAGCCTTAATCTGAATTCGGTTGCAAGCGGCTTACTTGAGACTTGACCGGTGCACGCTGTGCAGACCTGCTGTGGTCTCGCCACCAGCACAAGTGTGGACTGATGTGGACTGCAATTCAATCTGAAGAGGTGCTTGGCACCACTTCGGCTAGGGGGGGGGAAATAAAAATGATGGCAGTTGACGGCAGCTTGGCCTGATCATGGAATGCTGTGAACAATGAATGAAGACAAAACTAAGCCAGTGAGGCGTCCGCCTCATTGCACTTCTTTTTCAGGTACTTCTGGTCTGCCATGCGCAGATAAACTGGACTAGTTGCGGCTTGCAAACAAAGCAGCACCTGGCATTCCAGCAAACAAAAAACGCAAGGAAGCCTTCGGCTTTCCTCTTGAACAGCACTGCTGACTAGCCATGGTGTGTTGGCAGAATGGGATCGCATCTCACCTCATCTGGAGTAGGTTCTCCTGCTGTCTGGCCGAGCTCCACTGTGCGCAACCTTGATCAGTATACTGTAGAAATTGTGTTGAACTCTCTCACACGCACAGCCTCCTCGATCCGATGCATTCCACATGTTTGTGCGACCATGCAGCTTGTTGAAACACTTCACATAGTCAACCTGCTCGTTTGCAGGTCGATACATCCTGAAGGGCTTGACAAGCGCAGCTGTCACTCCCGCGCAAAAGCAATCGCAAGCATTTTGAACTGCTCCTCTCCATCTTGTCACCAGCTCCTGATGTTGAGGGTTGTGGAGGTCTGACGGCCCATGCAGCATGTAGTATGCGCGCCGCCCTGCCTGGAATTATGAGGTTCTTCATGTCCACAAGCTGGTCTTCGATGTGTGAACAGAAAATGCTGAACTTGGCCTGTCAGTCGAGATGCAACAAGCGCTATGCCAGAATGCGGGGCTGCCGGGGACGGCCTGAAATTTGGCATTGTCGTACATCACGGACAATATGTCGATGCTTTTCGCGTGCCTGACAAGATCTCATTGGCAGTCAGTAATAGGATAAAGCGATGCAAGAAAATGATCCGCATTGCTGACGGCGTGACCCCTTGAGCTTCATCGTGCCGTCAACAAACTCGTCAATCGTGACTTCCTCAGATTTGAGCTGCAGCTACTAAGTATCGTCACCAAGGTTTCAGTGAACGCGACTGTTTAGCTGAGCAGTCGAGGATTTTGCCAAGGAAAAGTACGAGTCCATCCAAAGGCAACTCTATTTCTAGTACTGTTGTGTCGACTTCGATCGGTCGCGACGGAGGGTGAGGGATCAAGATAAACTTGATACGGATGAAACAATAAAGCTGCATGATCACAAAGACTAAAAGAGATCAGCAAATTCGCCTCGGGTTTGGCTTTGGATGTGTGTCCAATCCCCGGCCACTAACCTTCAACAGCTAAGTCGAAGTGCACCCCCTCCCCTCCCCCCCCCCCCCTCGCTTAACGTGCGTGTGCTCTTTAAGGATTCTTCCCGAAAATCTCTTTAGGATTGGGTTCTCGTTTGGCGCCTCAACGCGGAAGGCGTTCTATCCGATTGCTGTCTGACGAAAGAGGCCACGAAGAGGAGACGGTCAACGGAGGAAGGTTGCACGGAGCGGTTGACGGCCGGGTTTGGGGGCGAGGACAAGGAGGGGGAGCGTGACATTCGGTTGATGGGGGGGGTACACGTGGACAGACAAGCGGTTCGGTTGAAGGGGTAGTGTCCGCGCCCTCTGCGCCATTTCTGCATTCTGCGGGTGTTCCTTCGTAAAGTATTTGTTTGCAGGGCATGCACATGCAGCATAGCCTCTAAGTGTCCATCTTACCCCACCCCCTCCCTCCCCCCCCCTCCCACCCTCCCAGTTGTTGGGGTTTTCTTTGGGGGTGTAGGGTTTCCCTCCCTCCCCCCCGTGGTCTGGATGTTAGGGTTTGGGGCATATGGTTCTACGGATCCAGGGTGTTAGGGCTTAGCTTGTTAAAGCTTAAGGTTTTGAAGTTTAAGTTTTAAACTAACTAGGGTTTATGCTTTAGGGTTTTAGGGTTCAGGCTTAGGGTTTTTTTAGTACCACCCGCCTAGCAGACCCTCTGGGATAACTCCGCAGGGAACAGTCGAGGGTGTGATGTCATGGTTCGCAAAAAGGACCCCGATCCTCCCCCACCTCCCTGAAGCACACCTGTGAGTTGAGTAACCACACCGCGAGAGCATGCTTCGGGGGAGCTGTCCAGGTCAGGTTCTTGGTACGCCGGTATGCCCTCTTGGTTGCTTATTAAGCAACCTGGAGTTTGGCACCTAGATCTTTATCCGCATGGCTGTGCGTGCCGTGACTCTCTCCAAAACAAAACTCACGTTGTCTGTTCTCTCAAACCTCGTCATGTCTGCACTCTGCGCCTTGCCCAGGCGCCAGTGCTCTAGTCCCCATTTCCAAATGGCCCTGCCAAACACCACCACAACAACAAGTGAGGGCGCCTGATTCAGGTTTAAGGGTGTCGGGTTAAGGCTTCCACTCTCCCCCGTGTGGCTTGCGGCGAAGGGAGGTAAACAGTCAGGGCTTGGTGGGGGGCAGGGGGAGGAGGTACCATTTGAACCCGGGGGGGGGGGGGGGTGCGGGTTTAAGGTTCAGGGTTAGGGGTGGAAGGTTTGATCGCTTACGCTCGGACAAGCCAGGCGAGGCACACACTGGTTGAAGGTTTAGGGCTTTTTTTGCCGCCCGCATAGCTCAACTGCACATGGTTTAGGGTTGATGGTTAGGGTGAAGGGCTTAGGGTTTGAGAGTTTGGCTAAAAGGTTGAAGGTTTAAGGTCTTTTTTTGCCACCCGATTGGACAGAGGGTTTAATCGCTCAGAAAGCTTGGTACCCACAGGGTTTAGGGTTTAGGGTTTACGGTTTGAGACTTATGGTAAGGGATTCGAAAGCAGGCAAGGCTTTGGGGTTAGGGCCTGGGGTTTAGGGAGGGTCTCCCGCCTGGGTGAACCTAGGGGTTGGCGCCTCCTCCTACTACTACTACTACTACTACTACTACTACTACTACTACTACTACTACTACTACTACTACTACTACTACTACTCACCTCTACTACTACAGCTGCTACTGCTACTGCTACTGCTACTGCTACTGCTACTGCTACGACTACCACGACTACCACGACTACCACGACTACTACGACTACTACGACTACTACGACGACGACGACGAGGAGGACGAGGAGGAGGAGGAGGAGGAGGACGACAACCCTCTATCTTAAAACCCTTAAACCCAAAAACCCCTAAACCCGAAGCCATAAAACCCCTGAGCCGCTTGAGGCCTGAAATCCCTAAATCCTAAACCCCACCCGGCCGGGGGGGGGGGGGGAAGGGGGTGGGAGTGACTGGTCAACACTGCACCATATATGGTCACGTATAGCCTGTTTTTCCCTGAGCAGCCCGTATACCTTTATCCCTCGCTCTCTCTCTCTCTCTCTCTCTAAACTTTATCTTCTCACAAAAACCCTGTGCAGTCTATAGACCCCTAAACCCAAATACCGTAACCATCTATACCCGATATACGATATACCATGTATATATATATATATAGAATATACCCTAAATCCTCTTTGTACTTGCACGCCAGACCCAGCAGCAGCATGAGCTCGAACCGTCTTCAACAGCTTTCATGATCGACACTACGATTCAGGGAGGAAGCCCTCCTCTTCCTCTCCCTCCTCTCCCTCCCATCCCATCCAAGCAGCCACGCAAGATGAGCCGAAGCCGGGCGAAGCCCCCAATTTAACCACTGCAAAAGCTCGTCGCCCGATCTAAATTCCACCCCACCTTTCTTGTGTTCATCATTCGAAAAGTAGAGAATATGAAGAGAAGTCGAGAAGAAGTCTAAATTCCACCCGTCTCGTTTCTTGTTGTTGTGTCTTGTGTTCAGTATTCGAAAAAAACAGAGGAGTAGAGAGGAAATAGAGAATAATAATCTACATGACAACAGAGTCTTTCCTGACGTAATCAAAAAGCGGGGAGGTTGGGGTGGGGGGGGGGGGCGCAGCCCCCCCCCCCCCCCCCCAGAATAAGTAGAGAAGTAGAGAACTAAATCAGCAACATCTTGATCCCTTGCCTCTATGCTCCCAAACTCTGCATCCACCCCGAGCTGTCAACGAATTCCGTGCTACCTCACAGCGATTCTGCAAGCAAGGGGCGTTGTCTCGATCTGAGTCCATCAGCGTGAAGATGATTGCCTCAGTTTGGAAGCGGCCAAGGCTTTATTGCAGCACTAAAACCAGCCGCAGCTTAGAGCCAGACAGCTTCACTGGCATCGATATCCATACCTGCATGGAGGGCCCAGGTCACATGTTGAAGCCATCTTATGTTGGGTTTATGTTGCTGTTGTCATTGCTGGCTTTGGTGCTGCTGTTGCCGGCTGCTTCTGATTTTCCGTTGTCGCGGCTTTGCTATGCTTGCTTCTGTTGGTCCTGCTGTCTCCAAGGTGCGGAAAGTGAAGGCTCAAATGGCACAAAATGCCAAGAAATAAGAGTCAGAGCAGCACAAGCAGCCTGGCTTGACGGTTGCCGCCCTCACTGCTCATTCTTAGGTCTTTCGTGGGTTGGATGACGCCGAACCCGGATACTGTACTGGCTGACCCATGGTTCGGGGCGGCACTGCCTGCCCCTGGCTGGCAAAGTGTTGCCATGCTGGCGAAACCTCTCCGCCGATTTGTGGGAGGCACTTCTCCCCCTTTGTTTGCCATCTTCAAGATCCATTGCCGTCTGGCCTGTACGCTTCGGCATGCGTGCAGGCATTGGTGAGTACACAGCTTCTTGCACGGGATGGCCAGCCAGGGACCTCCAACTGTTGCCGGAGAGTGGCTCCCGGAAAAGGAGAGCAGGCACCCACAGGTCGCAGCGCCCAGCAAGCCGACCCATCATCCATCTGTCCACCCATGGTTTGGGGTGCAGCACCTCAACAGCACATTCACTCTGTGGCAGCGTGGGCAGCGCGCTCGAATCCACTCGCCTCGACAGCACAACATGTGCGTCGAGGCTGGGAGCAAGGGAACCCAAACTTGGACTCTGCCATTCTTCGCATCGAAAACGGGCAGGTTCTGCAACTGTAGCAGAAGCAGTTCATGTTGTTCATGATGCTCCGTCGAAGGTGGGGGGGGGGGGGGGGAAGCGGGAATTGCAAGCTTGGCACAATCTTTCTGCAGATGTTCAGGAGTTTCATCGCCCATGGCTGCCAGACAACTTGTTGTGTATGAACGTCCAGCTGCTAGACAAGAGGTTCGAGTGGTACATGTGCTCTTGATTTGTGTTGCATTCAAGGTCGGAAACACAATCGCAAGTTTATCTGCAGCAGAGGCCGCCAAGTACATATAGATGTATACATCGATGTGTTAAATGAACCAACCTTTCCACTGCAGACAAGCTGCCCGAGAAGTATGCCTTGACCCAGGGATTCTGCAAATGCTTCTCCAACTCCCTGTAGGTCATGGAGCCACTCATATCTCCTTAGATCTCATCCTCTGCTTCAGAAGTAGCGCTGCAGTTTGCCCCGCAATGAAGTCGCTGGCACCTCTGCTGCCGTCGAGCGACGGTCTGCCTGCGGCACGTGGCTTTGACAACTTGAACACAATCAAGCGAAGCTTGGCTTCTCTTAGCTTGGAGTTCTGGCTCTCGGCACGGCCTCCTTGAAGATTCGCCGGACTTCATCCGCTGTCCTCTTTTGATCTTCAGTCCAGGACTCCACAACCTCATCCTGCCAGACAGCAAGCACAGTTACTGCGACATGGGCAACTGTCACGCCTAACCAGCCTCTCGCTGTCTCTCACTCTCTCTCTGTTGAATCTTCTTCTTTTGTTCGCTCCCTGGGAGCTACCCGTCCCTTTCTTTGTCCTTCTTTCTTTGGCTCGGATCCTTTGCTCGGCGCGGCTCTTTGCGAGCTGCTCAAGCCATGCCCCGCAGCTAGGGCCTTGCCCAAATTTGGCAGACCGTGTCTCCATCCCAAGTTTGATGCTCCCGTACACTCATCGAACAGCGCCCGGCACCCGACCCCAAGTGTTGGCCCTCCACGTGTCGGTGCCACATGTTGTATCGCATTGTGCCCATCAGCCAACATAGGTCCTCTTGCCTCATTCTGATCCGGACCTTCTTGCTTTTGCTGTACGTTGTGGCGGCTGCATCTCCTACATGGCTTGGAGCCTGAAGAAAAGATGTTTTGATGAAAGGCTCGTGTTTTCACAGTGCTGTTGCCGGATGACATTGCGATTGCAGTTTTGGAAAGCTGCGACAGTAAAGCGGGACATGTGGCCGCGGTGCAGCTTTCATGTGCCCCGAAAGCCCAAAGCTGGGCCGTTGGGTATGCCACTTCGGCAAAGAAGGAAGTACTGGGGTGTTCATGTGCCGTAATTGCAGGAATTGCAGGGGGTGGTGGGGCTCATAGTTAGGAGCGAGTTCTAGCTTACAGCATAGAAGCCATGCCATTTCACAGGCTATGTTCACATCCCACTTGCGATTACAACTCTTGCATTTAGCATTAGCGTACTCTCATCTAATGATTCTAATGATGTGGGAGACGGGCCAGACTGAAGGTCACACGAGAGGATGACACCTCAATCTCGAATGATGATGTTGTTGAAACTGCCTTCAGTGGCAACGCTGCCAGCATCTTGAAGCTGCCACAGAAAGCCAGAAGGTCGTGCGACAAGGGTCTGCGCACGACTGTAGTTTCCAATGTTGCGTCTGTTGCGTCCTCGTAACCTCGTCAAAACTCACCGCAGCGACAACACGGAAAATGAGGCCATTTGCCAGCCTTCGTGACAAAATGTTGAGCTCTTTGACCTGGTACTGCCAGTCGGCAATGTAGACACGTACTTTCCCCAAGTGAGAGCGCGACGCTGCAGGCTTCATGTCAGCCGACATTGTGGCTGGTGTGTGTGCCAAGCCCAGCGTTCATTGCTGGAAGGTTTGATCCTATGATGTGACGTGGCCTGACCGCAAGACGGTTGTTTCAGGACTCATGCTGCTCTACCCCAGGACTGATCGCAGAACAAAGCAGTAAAGTCCCCGCGAGAAGCACGACAAAACACACACTCAGCCTAAGGCAATACTTCAGCCCCACTGGCAATCAGACCAGCCGTCCTCCGTGCGAGTGCAGACAGCACTGTCCACAAAAATTCCGGTCACCTCGCATCGGCACAAGACTACTTAGTTAAAAAAGGCTGAAGCTGCGCAGATTCGATGTTGTAAGGATCACGCAACATTGAGGACGCCGACCAAACTCAAGCCAACATAGAAGGCAAACAGCACGAAGTACCTTGTCTTTCAGGGCATGAAGCAGGTCCTGAGAAGAGTATTCAAAGTATTCATACAGTAGCTGACCTCATAGACATTCTCAGAGATCCAAGGCACACTTCTCCAAGGTCGATGCTTCGCAACAACTCCGCATATAGCATCCAATCATTTCCACCGGTGATGGAACAAAATAGAGCTACCATCCTCGGCACGACGTGAAGCCCGTAACACCGCCACGCTGCTTCCCACCAAAATTGGGGCCTGGGGACTATATGGCAAGCGGAGCTGAATGCTATCATGTGGCGTATCAAACAGAGTCGGGAAGTGCCTATATATCCTGCCGTGTGCCAGAGTGAGCATGCATGGGTGCTTTCGTTCTATGCCGGCAACTCACGCTTCATGATTTGCGATTGGCCGACCTCTCCACCTTCGCCTGGTGCTCGAGGTTGTTGGGATCTAAAAGATCGTAGGAGTTGGCGATGGCCATATCGAAGATCACACTGAAAACAAACCTTAGGGGTGAAAGGCTGTCGAAAGAAAGGCATCCATTCTCCACACGTTCTGCTTTAATGCAGCACGGCAGCATGACAATACCGATCAAAACAAAGGCCCATAGAAGAGCCTCAGACAGCACTTAAACAACTTAAACAGAACATAGCTTCTGTGGGCCCTGTAGGGCTTGCCAATGTAATGCCCAAGTCACGGTGAAAGAGTTCAACATTGCGAATAGCATAGTGCGTAAGCTCCTCAAAGCCTTCACCTTGGAACGCAACACGGCTTCTTGAAATAGGGCCACCTATGTTGCCGTAAAGCCGAAAGAACTCCTGACTTGGTGGGAGCCTCTATGTTAACCTTCGGAAAGGCTCGGGGCGCTCTTCTGCATGCACTCCCTCTGAGAAAGTACCCCTCTCATCCTCTTGTGCCGCTTCTGGCGCCAAGGCGCCGTTCGCACCACACGTACCACACGCACCAAGCGAAAGACCCGGAAGACTCTCAGCAAGGTCCTTGGCGGCTTCACACTATTCATTCGGTATGAACAGTTTACTCGATGGTTTCGCTTTCACAAGCCTCTGTCGTTAACGAAGCTTGGCTGCACATGCTTTACAATGTGCTTGGTCAATATTGACTTGAGGCGTGCCGTGTTTCGCCAGTGTCATGGACCGCACCGCCAAAGGACAGCATCTGTGATCCGTTAATTTCATGAAACATCACCATTCTTTTCGCTGTTCTTTCGTGCTGGACTTCTATGTCTACCGAACGAATGCATCCAACGCTTTCACAAGTGAACTCCCAAGCACCCATGCGCAACTGAGGCCACTGCAAATCAGCAAAGAAGTTTGGGGCCGATAACTCTACAATGGCATTCAGCACCTGCTGGAGATGATGCTGTTACTGCCACTGGTGCAACCACACGGTGCCAGTAAGTGCTGTGCCAGAAACACATCGAAAACATTCCACCACTTGTCCTCGATACGCAGATGCCCTAAGACACACTATATTGATGCAGAAAGTGCTTCCTGTAAAGCCGAGTCTCCTCACCAGTGAAGAAAGATGTCTTCTCTGCCAGAACTCGTACGATTAGCTCTATACTGAACCTGGCTTCAAGGCAAGAATGGTGCGAAAGCTCGCTCCCGGAAAATCTAGAAATCTAGGCGACCAAGTCTTGGCCAAGGGGCCACACCGTAAAAAGAATGTCTGGATATATTGGAGCTTGATAATGTGCCAGTCCTTGAATGTGCTGACTGGCAGGCGGCCGGTCATGAACGGAGCCACACTGCTTAGACAATTGCGGCCAAAACTCCCATCATGCGGTTGTAGCTGTTCGCCAAGTGGGTGTCTGCCACGGTTCCTGAGCTGAATGAAATGCCTAGTTCGAGACTCAGCTGCCAGCGTGAAGTGGAAGAAGCCCCCGAGCTTGCTGTGTCCAAAAATTGGCTCTAAGCACGCCCATCCCGGGGAGGAGAAAGAGGAACCAGCCTAGCACCATTCTTCCTCTGGTCAATGAGTCTTGGGAGACTCGCGACACCTTTGGGAAGCCTTCTACGTCGAACGCCACTAGGTCACTAAGTATCCCTGCGCTGGGCTTTTCAGTTCGGAGAGCTACTTCCGCTCTTCCATGTTTTGAAGCTAGGAAAGCTGGTGTCACAGAACACGGCCGGCTCTGAGGCTTTCCTGAATTGGCTTCAAGCAAATCTAGGAATGCGGCATAGTGCAGCCCAACATATTTCAAGGAAGAAGTTTGCCAGCAGATGGCTTTGCAAATCGACGGCATGAAGGCCGCCAGCCCATGTCTGCACAACTGATTCTGCTGGGCGGCCGATATATACGGTATTGGCCTCGCTGAACACAGGAGCTGTGCAGGCTATGGACAATTGAGGTCGCGAGGGATGACCAGCAAACAGCTTCTTTTCCAAGATGGTGCAAGTGACCCCAATGGCCAACACGCAGATGGTCTTGAATAGCATACCATCAGCAAATCGCTGTATCAAGCTCCCATGGCCTCACAGCCAGATGAAGAAGTGGATGCACGGCTCAACGGCTCATTGGCTCTACTCGATCCTCTGCCTGGTACTGCACAGCACTCCCCACGGATCATCTGCAAGAGTTCTGGCATGCTCCACGGAGCTCTCCTCAGCAAGGTCGTATCATCACGGCATGTCATGACTCATGACCAAGCGATGACCAGCTTCCTAGCTGGCCTTAGAGCCTTAGAGCTCCAGGCAAGGCTCTCTCCCGGAAATGTTGTGGGGCTCTTCAACATGCCAATCCTTGCGCTCAAGAGCGGCGTTACCCGCCGAAAGCAAATTACGGGCACCTAAGCGCTCAGAGGTCCTGAGCCCAGACAATGTTTCCACCTCCGGCGGTCCCTCATCTGGATTGTCGGGCTCCGAACCCGCCTTGAAAGTGACAGATGCTGCGCAAGGCGCAAGGGCTTTTAACCATCAAAAGATCTGCACCAGCGCTGACAGGCCACCTTGTGTATGTCAGACTTCATGGGGCTCGGAGACTTGGACTTGGAGTCATCCCATGCCGGCTTTGTACCTAAGCAACTCATCGCTCACGGTTATGTTGCAATGATCTAGTCGTTTTCGTGCGCGCTATGACTCTTGAAGCTTTCTTGCTGAACGTGTCAGTGGAACCTGTGTGAAAGCAATGCTCGTGCAAACAAGCAACAGACTATATGGTCGAAGGAGACGCGGGGGCCGTTTGGCTTTGTCGGCAATGCTTCTGCAGAAGGGCACAAGTCTAAGTCAGCAGTGACGCCACATCATGATGCAGTGGCCCAGTCCCGAACAAAACGATAACAAGACAAGGGTGGAGGTCCTGGAGCAAACGGATGATCAATTTCCAAGATCTCCGATTCCAGCAGGTCCTGAGTAGCACTGGCAGGGCCTGGCCCAAGAAAACTATGAAATTATGAAAGGTCATGAAAGCCAAGCTCCTTCCGACTTCCTCTGGCCTTTAGCTCTTGCACCTCCTTGTCCAGCCTGTGGTTCTCCTGGCAACATGAAATACTCGGACCCTGGCACATCTTATCAAGACACACTTCCGACTGTTGGCATGTATCCCTCCTCCAGAAGATCCTGACATTGCTGCGTCAGGTCCATGAGGCAGCGATTTAAGCGGCTGCCAGCCGCCATGAGTTCGTACACTCGCTATATTTGCTGGTTTTCTGACTGGGTCCGGAGATGTGCAGCCCGGCAGGATCGTGAAGACTTGTGGCCGGTCGCTCCGCTTAGGGGTTCAGCGTGATGGAATGGCTCTCCAATGCTTGTGTCTCACGATGTGTCGTGCACTGGCCTTGGTCCCAGCCCTGAAGCAATGCTGGCCTTGAGCCGCCCACATTCGTTACAACTGTGCGGCAGCATGGCAGCATGAACGAACCAGAGGGAGATGACGAGATGACGACTGAATTCTTCATCCGCATGTCGGCGCAATTGAGCCGCCGCCTGCGTGTGCGCAAGATGCCGACCTTGTCGTATCGCTGAGAGGTGCTCGAGCCTCTGCAAACCATCCGACTTGAAAAACCGAGGCGTCCAACTAAAAATCGGTCACACGAAGTTGCGACTGGCAGCTGGGTTTTCTGCAGATCTGTTTGTGCAAGCTCTGAAAGGTGAGCTTGCCGCGCCACCTGAACAGTCAGCATTTGATCGCTCACCAATGACGCCGGGAACGCGGCGCGGCGCACAGCCTGCGCAACATCTCCCGTCAAAGCCTCCAGAACGATGCTTGCATGCATACATGATGTGATCATGAGCCAGAGAACAAAAAGATACCAAATTCCAAGTAGCAGGCCTGTTCGAGCTCAGGATCTTCCCGCAGATCCGTCTCCAAGATTGTGCCCAAAGCAACTTCAGCCTGCAATGCGCGTCATGTTGTGTCGCCCCTAAAAATGGTCTTAGAATGATTATTCAGAACGAGGGCAGTCGGCAGGGTCTAGTATCAGGAGCAGGGAACGGCGACACAGATGACATGTTCTGTTTCTCCTCTCAGGCACGTCCTGCACGGAGCCAAGTTATCTCTAAGATATCTCTGTCTATGCCGCTTATACATCTCTCGCCTCTCCGTCTACTAGGTGACGCGTTCATGTCGTTGGCATGCGCATCACGCACGTACGTGACTTCTGAAAACTCACACGCCGGTGCGATCTTGTTTTAAAACGCTCATGTTGGGTTATCGGGTCCGTTGGTATGGCTTAATCCTAAAAGGCAGTATGACGCACTTACTGGCGTGTGCACGACATGCCCAGGTCGTAGGCTGTAGACACGGGGTCTCACGGGTGATGCCCTGTAGCTATTCAGGATGTTTGTCTTGCAGTGCTTCTTGCAACGGCACTGCCTCTGCAGACGTGGGAGCGGCTGCTGCCCGTGCTAGAACCGCGTCTGGCACGACCTGTGCGGACGCTGCTGGAAAGAAGCTTGCATCAGCAATCAAAAGCAAGCTTTTCGAGCTTCTGACCCATTGTGGGGACCTCGGCAACAAATGCAGCAGCTTGCACCGGACAACCTTCTAAGATTCTAATAAGCTTCACTGCTATGATAGGAGGGCTTCAGCGTGCACGCAATGAGCGAAGAAAACCGTTCACGCCGATACGCCGCCCCCCCTCCCCCGCTCTCCCCCAAGATGCACCCCTACGTTGAGGAAGAGATGCCTAGCTTTCTCTGGGCCTGTTTTGGGGGTGTGCATGCACAGCTGGTCATTCACAACCGCTGGCATGGGCGTAATCATCGACTCGCACATTGATAATACGGACGTAATCATTGTGCAGGCATGGATGCGCTGCTCCTTCGAATCCGCTGGTATGACATGGACGTAATCATTCTGCGGACATAGATGTTCTGGCCATATGGTCTTCAACGAGCCGCCACTTGAGCCGCCCATCTCTTGAATGGTGGAGTATTGCGCAGCCCTCGGTCGGTGGGTGTATCGGTGCATTGCCGCAGTCCTGCACCGATTGGGTCCCCCTAAACCCCGTGCGCCAATCGTCTGGGAACCGGTCTGTATCGGTGCATTTCGATTTTTCTGCCGCCGTCTGTGCCCTCTCTGGGCGTTGCTCCTACACCACTTACACCACGGAGCACCCGTGATGGTAGATATGGATTCACCGCAGCGATTCGTAGACTAGTTTGGGGATCTCATGATTGAGGGATCAGCGCACCTTAATGAAGCGCCTGGGAAGAAATCTTTCAGGCTGCGCTGTCATGCTGACAGCTCGGGAGAGTGGTACCCACCCCCATCCACCCCCTTAACTTACAAAGCAGCGCCCCGTGCAGAACTAGACTGCGTGACGCTCAACCTCCACAGAATGCTTGCACCGTCAAGGCCCAGGCACATCAGCAAGTTCAGCCACTTGGTTGCGCCATGATGCCAACCCCTCAACCTGGGTCCATGCGCGCAGATGTACCACAATGGCATCAAGAAGCTCCCAGTCGCTTTCCGCACGTTCTCAGGTCGCACCTTCGTGCGGCAGAAAAGCCCCGCAGCGTTCGGAGACTTGTTCTGCCTAAACTAATTAAGTTTTGAAGGCGAGCGGGCCCAGGTGCCAGCAAAAGCACCGGCAAAGAAGAAGAAGAAGAAGAAGAAGAAGAAGGAGAAGAAGGAGAAGAAGGAGAAGAAGGAGAAGAAGGAGAAGAAGGAGAAGAAGGAGAACAAGAAGAGGAGGTACGGTAGATCATGGGGTGTTCCACGACAACGGCTGCAGAAGCAGTCCCGGATATTCCAGATCCCGAGTCCGGATCAACAGGAAGTAACTTACAACAGTTTCAGCCTCCGGCCGCAAACCAAACAGCGAGAGTCGGGTGAGCAAAGTGTACGTCCCAAGTGCGAGGGAGCAATACACATGCCAGCCTTGGGAGTACAGCACATACTACGAGGAGCCAACTGACTGCAATGAAAAACGTTCTGTCGGATTTTAAGCTGGACTGTTCCAGGAATGAAGATTGCAATGAAATCTGAGGGCCAGGTGTGCGAAGCCCAACTTGGCCAATGGTGACCTTGTCAGTTGTTATCCTCAAGCGGATGATTCAGCTTTCTGTGACAACCGGGGCGTTTCATGATAGGACACAACATGTGTGGCCTGTTTATGTAGAAAAACACACTTCCACCACAGCGCCAAGCTTATAGAGCGGACGATATTCTACCCCCCTCCCAAGCATGCCTTGGAGGTATACACATCTCGCACGCTCTTGATTGAATATGATTGAACCCTAACATTCGAAGTGCAGAGACTTTTTCCACGCGTGGCATCTAGTTCATACGCGCCGATGTTCCAAGCCATCGTTTGACCACTTATGAGTCGGATAGGGTTTCTGCAGCACCATTTTCGGAGAGCGAATATCGGGCGCCATCGTGAAACATGACACAGCACCGCAAGCCCACGACTCCACGCAAAACCCAGCACCCCAAAACCCCCAGAACCGTTTACCCGCCTAGCTGACATTCAGGCCACATTGTAGGGACTCATTCCAGCAATATCCATACATCGCAGACAGCAGAAAATGTGCCTTTGACGGAAATGCAGACAATCAGAAAATCTTTCTCGAAGACATTTCAGCCACCCCCGGTGGATCTAAGACAAGCGAAAGCAAAGAATTTCAAAACTCGCTACACCATAAGCTTTGTTGTCCTGTCGTGGTCTTCAAGGCACTACAATGACTCAAGCAAGGTACAGGTGTGGCGATAGTCTTTTTGACAGGGGCTTTCGTCTTGCAGCAGAGGGTTTTGAAAGTTTGGGTTTAGGGTGTTAGGCGGAATCATCGCAGGCCGAGCAGTTGGCTGAGGTTCATGTCGAGTGATGCGGAAAAAGCAGTTCTCCGTTGGCAAACGGTTTTCCTTGCGGAGAGTGGCACATTGCTTTGATGCGAATGGGACAGAATGATCTTGCCAGGGTGCTCAACGGAAGAGTTTAATTCACGGACAACCACAGGTCTCAATCTGAATGCTGCAGAAAGGGCTCGGTTCAAAGCGGCTTGATATTACTCCCGGCTTGGTACGTCTAGCTGTTGACGTGCCCCTGCCTTGAATCGCATCCCGTATTCTCAGTAGCATTATGTTTACGTTTACAATCGTATCAAATCGTGGCATACAGGCTCAGGTTGAACAAGTTGAACATATCATCTTCGAATTGTCTGTGGCGCTTGCATCAGCTGAGCGCATCGGCGAGGCCTGAGAACGGGATCGTGTTAAGCATTTTTAAGCTATGTGGCCCTCACCACCAACTGACATGCCAAATCAGTCGGGTGCAGCAGAGCCAGCAGTGATTCGGAGTGCTTTGCGCAGAGTGGTACCTGGTGGGGTGGTGTCTGCCCTACTTATCCGCTGATGGCTCTGAGAAAACTCCCCTCTCCCCTCCCATGCACTTGCAAGAACCTCAAAACCCGTTAGGATGAGCTTGGTTCCTCCGTCGGCTGCCCGCGCCATAGTTTGTCACCAACGGCTCCCAAGTGACGCGCAGCTGTGAGCTGCAAGCCAAGTACCGGACCTCCTTGTTCATTGTGGTCTCAGACTAGACTGCGCTGAGGGCAGGCACAGGGTTTCCACTTGTCAGGAAGGACGAAAAATAGAGAGTGTTTTGCAGAGTGGCTCCAGGAATACCCCTCACAGCCCTTACCAGGCGTGTTTCGAAACCCTTCAACGCAAACCCTCAGCTGCCTGAACTGAACCAAGCATTTTGCGCACGAACCCTACTTAGTGGGCTCTATAGCCACCGCATGCCACCGCCGCCTAGCGGGCTCTGCAGCACTTGGCGCCGCTGATTCATGGTCGTCGTCGACGTCGTCGTCCGACGGTCACCCACCTACCAACTTCGCCTTGCGCCCAAGCCCCGTTTCTTGTCGGTTCGGGGCACGCCCGGCTGTGGGCGACAGCCCCCTTGGATTGTCAAATTCGGAAAAGCCGGACAACAAGCTGCTCTTGCCTCGTGATGGCAAGCTTCCTGGTCGATCTGCGACTGTGGAAAGGCGCTGCCAAATCGAGGTGCCTGCACGCAGTAGCCGTTCAGACGTAGTTAGTGAAAACAAAGCCGCTTCGGCGTGAGACACTCTGTGCTCCGATTAACAAGCAACTGTAGCTCTCAGCAGCACTCCGACTGGCGTTTTGAAGGCAATCCCGCCCTGTTAACCGTCAGACACCGGTTGAGGACTTTATTCCTTTTCGCCCGCAGGTTCTCTGGCATGGTCAGAGCCATTCAAGGTCAGGCACATCACTTCCATCCAGAGCAACCCCCACTGCGTCGAATGCACTTCAACAAATGCACACGTGCGCAGCTCTGGGCTCAAGCGGCTCAAGGTCTTTCGGTGTGATTCGGAGAGGACTGGGATGACGCGATATTGCGTCCATTGTGCAGTTTCCAGTCTTGCAGAATCCAACTGGCTAGGCCGGATGCAACCCTGAACCGCGCGTCGTGGAGATCTGAGTGTGAGGTTAATTTAACTGAACCACATGGGACAGACTTCCCCTGGCCTGATTTGTCTACAGTATCGATCCAACTGGTTCTTCCAGTCGTTCTGCCACATCTTTGCCATAGCGGCATGTCCCCCTCGCTGAATACTAGCTTGGTTCGAGGGGATGCCATGTAGGCAGAAGTTCAGCTTTTTTACAGGGATCGAGAAGAGAAGGGGAAGCAATCAGCAGATCAAGCTGCAAGTGTCACATCAGTAACCTAGCCTGAACCTGCACAAAGCTTTGCGACTTGAGAGGGTGTTTGCCATTCCTCAGCATCCAAATTGAACATGCCACCCTGTTCCCTCACAGTCTGCCCAGTTCAAGTGCATGAAAGAAGGCAAAGCCCTGAGCACAGTGCAGGCCAACTCCAACCTGGGCTGAGTCATGCTGAGTCACATGGCCAGGCCCAAGACATGCACAAAATATCGCAAGAAAATCGCAAGCCTTCGCTCCCGGACATCAGAAACCTCGGCGCAAGGCAACGGCAATACTCTGAGCTCTAGCTTGCGTTTAATGTGTGTCTTGCTCATCTGTTATTGTGATTTAAAGCCCTCGGGACTCACAGCCAAAGTGTTGACCTGTAGATTTTCATTGTAGATCTTCTAGCAAAGCTCCATTCCAGGCAGCAGCCCTGAGCTGAGCAGTGACCAGGTGCTACAACTACTCCAAGGTGCCGGGGGGCACTTCTGAGCAGTATTGAGCAGTCGAAAGTTGATCCAATGTCAGCAATTTCATTTTACCGTGCTTTCACTTTAGGAGGAGCCCATCCCCGATCACACGTCGCAGTTGAATGGGACAGACGCCCACACGCCCCGCACACTTCATTGTGGCCACATGTGAATCTTCCAAGGACCATACTGCCTGCGTGGCTCGTCAAGACTTGTCTCCACCTGAAATGCGCTGGTCGCATTATTTATTGCTGTCTCTGGCTGTTCTTGATTGGCGCTGACTGCTTTGTTGAGCAACTGGCGTGACATACCCAATTCTTGCCTGATGCTCGCTTTTGTCCAAGCACGGCGATTTGAACTTGTGTCAAGCTAGAACGAGACATGCAAATGAGTCAGCTTTGACGTTTCATCGAAGCCGAGAGTGCTATCAGCTATCAGGCTTGAAGGCCAAGTCTGCACTTCACGAGTTTGAGCTGTACAGGAAGTCGAGGAACAATTTGAGAGAAAATATTTCAGCGTCTTCTTGCAACTTCAAGGCGTCCAGCAAGCGATTCGCATCCTGAAGTGTGTCGACTTAGCCCAGGGGCGAGCTCTGATTCCCACAGCTGACAAAATCACTCGGCCTTCTGACTGACATGTAAATAAAGCCCAGTGGCAGATGCCCCCACACCGATGCATTGCATGACCTTTGGCAGGCAGTCAGTGCATGTTGGTTCAGAGGTTACGCAGCCGTGCTATCATACTCTGTGTGATGGCATGTTGTACAGCAGTGCCCACCAGCATGCAAAGCACGGGCAATAGAGAAATGACACCGCCTGACACCATCTGACTGTGAGGGCTGTGAATGGCTTGCAGAAGCCGCCGAAGCCGCGGACCAGCAATGAATGCGTGCATGGAGCTGGCTTCGTTTCATGCATGAGACCAGAACCCGCTCTGCCGGATCTTGTCAAATTTACCCGTGCCAAGACAAGGTGTGTGGACGGACGGATGGGCCGACCGGGTGGGTGGATGGATGGATGGATGGACGGATGGATGGATGGATGCATGGGCGTGTCCATGTGGCTGTACGGAAAGTGTGCTTGTGGATCATGCCAAGTGCAAGTTCCACCGATTCCGTGCAACACTGCCAACGACGCCCCTGAGAACGGCATGACTTGTCTTTTGACTGGCTTGACTAAGTACCAAGGTGCCATCATTAGCTGATCCACTGAAAAGAACGATGGCATTGACTTGGCTTTGCCTGAGGGAGGACATGCATCATGCACGGCTTCAACTTCTCTTCCACTCCTTGTTCTCTCCTTGTTCTCTCCTTTTCCCCTTTTCCCGAGTTGCTGAAGGCCATCTCCACGCTCTGCCGGCCAGACAGCTTCCTGTCTTGCTGCAACAGCCTGGGTGATCTCACCGAGACAACTGCACAGAAGCAGAGGGCGGGCGGACGCACTGACAGACACAAAGAGACAGCTGTATAAGTTTTGAGTTGTCGTCCGCCTTTTGTGGTCGTAGCTCAAACGGGTGATGTTCGCGAATGGAATCAAAACACCAAACCAGAATTTCTGCAAAGGACCAGGTCACAAAAAAAACAAAGCTGAGTAAATATGCCCTTGTCCGACAGTCACAGCCCTAACTCCAGAATTGGCACAAAATACGCTTTGACAAATTTTAAGCTCGATATATCCAGCCTGAACCAGCCTGCCTAACTTGACCTTTAAGCCCTCCCTTTGACAGTTGTCCTTGCAACTAAGAGTAGCTCCCCCAAGCCCCACCGGACGCCTGTAAACTTAATCCGCCGAGGTGTCGGGCTGTAGGTGTCTGGGTGGCATAGAGTCCTAAAGCAAGCAGCACCCCTTTGTTTGCCTGGAACGTGTACCCCGCGTGGGCGAAAGGTGTCCGGGGGCGCACACAAAATTCTGCCGCCCCTTCAAACCACCTTTGCTCTGCTCCACCCTGCCCACACCCCCTTCAACCCTACTCCCTCCTCTAATTTTTCCCAGCCGGCTTATTTTATTGTAGTATACCTGAGCCTGCATGTTACAACAGGCTTCACACCTGCGATCTCCGGTTTGGGTTGCCTTGCGCCCGAGGCCGGTCGCGCAGCGTGAAAATTGGGGCGCGCTCCCCAACCTATCCTGCCATAACCTGCTTTCACCACTGCCTCGTCACGCCTTCAGAGAGGCCAAGCATCATTCGCTTTTTTCGGCCCACCAAGCAGACTAGACACGCATCGTTGCGCTTCTGCCACCTGCCTAGCAGCCTCGCAACCACACTGCAGGGATGCAAACGTGCATCGTTGCGTTTAAGGTGCAGGGTTTAAGCTTAAGACATCAGGTTGGAGAGGCTTTTTGGGGGCCTCAACCGGTAGATTTTTTCTGAAGGGGTCAGGGTGGGTGGGTCTACAAATATTCGAAGGAACAAACCACGTAAGGGAAAGGGGACACGGATCATCAATTCGTTTTGTTTTGGGCGCTGCAGAGAAGATGATTCGTTTGCTTTTCGCTTTGTTTTGACGAGATGAAGAGCCGGGCGGCATTCAAGGGCGGGGAGGAGCGGGGGGGGGGGGGGGGGCGGAAGTAGGTGTCTGCAACCCACACCCCGCCTCCCCCGCAATCCCCACACCGGTGATGGGAAAATGAGACGTGTGTGGCATGTTCGGGTTCTTTCAGGGGGGTGGGGTGGAGGATCATCCCCACTGAGGAGAGGAGGGTGGAGTCCCTCGAGGCCTCGAAGTTCCAAGCCGGAGCCACCTCGCGCCTGCTTGCCTCACAGACCCTCATATGGGTACTATTAAAGCAAATGCGCACAAAGTGTTGTGCGATTTCTTATTTGGGCTTTAGCTTTAAGGCTTGTCCCGACCTCCCGAATCTAACGTAATCTAAGCTGAACTACAGAATCGTCAAGGATCTGTATTCGAGCCCATGTAAACTCGAAATACTCTACCATGCATGCTTGGCTGATGGAGTCTCATCTGAGTACTCTGCTTGCAACTAATGTGTCGCGTTTAGCCAACTGTTCTCTCATGATTCTCTTTGCGATCACGGACCCCGAATTCCACCTAGACCGCAGCCACCTGTGCTTTCTGATTCGCTTCATGGGTTTTCTGAGCCATGGACGTCCGATTCGAAGTGACTTTGACTCCGTCAAGCCCCCAGCTCAAACTGCGCATCTGCTTCCAATGCTGCTTTCGACGTACTGACGTCAGCTACAGTAGATCTTGAGTCTGCCGACATCTTGTGCGCATCATGTCGCAGAATCTGTTTCTAACCTTTCTCAAATCCTGAACTCTGGCATCTGAGTGACGGATGGCTGCGCAGACTTGCTGCAGACGGCCTGGCATCCGGCTCCTTTCAGCAGCACCACATTTAAAATTCCTTCGCCAGCAACTGACATGGAACATGAACAGCATGAAGGGACTGAGCCTTCTGGAGAAGTCCACCAACCAGGTTGCATAGCTTCTCATTGAGAAGCGCCGCACCAGGTGTCCCAGCCACCAGGTATTGCAAATCAAGTTGCTCTGCGGATGCCAACCATCCTGGAGAGGAATGGAGCAGCGCTTGCATCAAAGAATAGCCCTGACCTTTGGCAACCCCTCAGCGTTTCTCTGAGTAATCTGTCAAAAACGTGTGTGTGTGTGTGTGTGTGTTTGTAGCAAGGCTTTTCAGAATCTGTCACACATGTGTGGGCCTACTTGACGGTGCGTTTTTCGCGTACGAGGCCAGGAATCTGCGAATCATCTGGTCTGACTACGAATCTGCGAAACCATCCGTGGTTGTGGTGTATTTGTGGGTCTGCGAATCACCTTCTTTGCGGGACATCCGGCCCATCGACTCTCTCGGATCGTCGGCCCCGGGTGCTGAGGGCCATGGGTGGATTCCAGCATATTCCAGCCTTCCAGCATATTCCAGCCCTGCACGTGCCCGAAGAGACTGCAATGACATCGCGGCTTCGTAGATTCACAAAGGCATCAGAAAGCCACACCGCAAACTAGCCAAGGACTCTTCACACATTCTTTAAACGCGACGGCATCGTTAAAAGCATAAATGCATCACAGATCCTGAAGCTTCAGAAAAATTGGCAACAATAGATCAGGGGTTCATCCTCAAACTGCTTCAAACACGAATTCTTGGATTCGTCGCTTAACATCCAGAACATGCACCAGAGTCGCGATACCAGCCCTCAGAAGGAATGGTGTCTTCGAACAGATCCACCAAGTCTAAAGAGGCCTTCCCGGTGGCTTCAATTGTCTCACTGTCGCAGTGATTTGCAAGGGCATGACAAGATGCCACGCCTTTGTCTCTGCAAAGCAGCAGCCCTGCACCAGAACGTCGAGTAGAACAACCTTAAGCTCATCTGGTGCGCTCTACACTCGCCCTACCATGCGCCAGGGGCCGATTCTCCAATGCCTACCTCACCAGCGACAAAACCGTGCAAGTACATGGCTCGCCTGGGCTTGTGTTGAAGCTACTGCTCTTGAACCATTCAGCCCTCAAGCGTCTTCAAGCGTCTCAACACAGGCAAGCCACCCCAGCCGCCCAGAGGTCAATGGCAGGGTTGGCACGTGCTAGCCCTGGTGGTAGCACTGGCAGCGACTGTTGGGGCCCTTCAGGCGCCATCGCAGCCAAGGCGGCACAGGCCAGCTCGGGGCTCGCGTACAGGGGTGTAAAGTTGCTAGGCGACACGACAGCATGCATTGACAGGCAACTTCCAAGGTCTATCAGCTTCCAAGTGGGCCCAAAGCGCATGATATTTGCAGGCTTGACATCGAGGTGGACGAAGCCCAGACCATGCAGAAACTCCAAGGCGGCAAAAAGCGATCGGGCAATTTCGCAGAGGCTACCCATTTGAAGGAATCCCGTCGTCCGCAACCACATGTCCAGGCTTTCATCGCCAAGCTCTAAGATCATGTAGAACTTGCCATCCTCTGCTGGACCCGGAATCCCACCGTTTGTCGAGAAGTCCAGCAGATTGACAAACAGCTGCCGCGGATTCAGCTCCTCTATCTCCTCTGCTTCTCTCGCTAAGTTCTGTTGAGCACGAGGCCCCACGCCCAATGTTTTAAACATCGCCACTTCCTCATCGAAGCGGCTTTGCAGGCTTTGGCCATTCGATGCGGCTCGTGTGCGGAAGGTCTTGACAGCAACCGGCGTGCCATTGGTCGATAGCGCCTTGTAGACGAGACAGGAGCCGCCTTCGCCAAGAAGAGCGTCGCTGGAACCACTCCAACCTGCGCACAGGACAGACTCGTACACAACACTCCACTTTTTTGCAATCCTGTGATTGATACGCATGGTGACCTCAGCGCTCTGCAGCATCTTAGTTTGCGTCATGTCACTATAGCGCTCCAGCAAGGTCGCGGGTTTGCTGGAAATTGTGAGGTCGGCCATGTAGGATTATGCCACGCGCTGATAGACAGCCGCAGCATGCTACCTCGCATGCGAAGTCAGCGGCATTGCTCCGGCATCGAGATGAGTCGTGGATCTTGCTTAGGTGGGGCTTTGTCATGACCCCAAGCCAGACTTGCCAAGTGTACTCCAAGTGTGAATGTCACTTGATTGATGGTATGCCAGGCATGCTTGCAGCATTTCTTTGCCACGCATGAACTACCAATCCATGTGGTTCCATCGAGCCCAGCTGCTGCAGCTTAGGAAGAGCTCGCTATAAACAACCTGGCTATAAACAACGACAGGCAAAACTGGTACAGTAGGTGCAGGATGTGCTGCCGTACCCAGGTGTTCGTCTCGAAGTCCGATGGGCGTAGCAGCACTGCCACGCGCAGCAAGAATGCAGCCTCGCAGAGGGCACCTGCAAGCGCCCTGCTGCAGCAACACAGCACACAAACCAAGATCTGCGCGATTCTGAGTAGAAAGTAGGCGTCAGCTGCAGCATAAGCCACCTCACCAAGAAAGCAGGCCAGCAGACTATGCAGCATGTAAGAGCTGTCGAACAAGACGACGCCTGGATGGAGGAAAGCGGGCGCCGCCGCCAATCCGAGCACTGCAGCCGCGACTTCAGGTTCGCGGTCGCATGCATATTGCAAAACACAGACCTGAGAGGAGCTTGGACGCGCGACCAGCGTTGCCGTTATCGGATTGACTTGAAACCTCTGCTTTCTGCTTTGCGCCCCCGCCATTGATCCGTCAATCTTTGAATGGGACAGCAAAGAAGTTGGGCGAGAGCCTTCGGTGGAGCCACGAGCTCATGGCAAGCACCCTCTGCAAGATGCCATGTGCTCGTCCTGAGTGTCGAGTTTGCACCTGCCAGCCATGGGCTAACTGCTTTATTCAAAGCCAGGAGCTCCAGGCCTGATGACAATCGAGAACTCCTCGGGGTCGCAAGCAGAAGCAGCTGCACATCAACTGCTCATGCTGAAGCATCCTTGTGCAGCCAGGAGATGTCGTTGGCCGCTGCGTGGAACACCTTGCAGCTCATCTGACAGGGCCAGCCGCCTCACGACCTGAATTCCTGAAACCTTAAACCCTAGACTTCCACAGGCCCCCCCCACGCCCGCCCCTCACCCCGATGTTTTCGGAAGCATTGTCTGATGTTTGATATTTGTTGCTGTAAACGATCACCACCCCCTTTTCTCCATCTCAGATAGCCAGCTGAAGACTTGGAAAGGCCGCAATTTGCACGGCTTTCCGCCGGGGCCGGGGCCGCAAATCGCGGTACCAGTAGTATGTGGGGCGGGGGTGACTTTTGACTCGGAAAATACACGACAGATTCGGAAGGTTTCCTCTACGAAAGGTGTTCAGGTGGGGAGGGACATGCAGTCCCTGTCTCAAGCTGTTCCCGCCCCGGATGACGTCCCACTCGCCTTTATCTGTGACAGGTTGCCTTTACCAGAGCTGTTGGTTCCGGCTTACTCGGTATTCAAATGAACAATCCTTGGCGAAAAGCTTTCCGAAAGCTGGCTCGGTCCCCTCTGACATTGCCATGAGGACGCCCAGGTCTTCGGTGGCTTTCTCTGTTGTTGGTTTCCTCTGGCCAGGGGCAGGGTGCGCCAACATGTTTCCGACGGTGTTCACTTCTCTCTCTCTCTCTCTCTCTCTCTGCCTCTCTCTCGCAGACTCTCAAGCTAGCAAGCTAGCGCAAGCCAGCAAGCTAGCAACTCTCCAACGGAAAAAAGTAGAGCTGGGGACGTGGTACCAGTAGGGTCTGCACAGGCACCCGCACTGAAACTTCAAAAGCAACAGTCTCTGAGTTTGTTGTTGCTTCTGTCGTGTGTTTTGCATGTTGCGGGTTTTGTTGTTTTGGCGCGCTTGTTTTCTGGATTTGGGCTATGTACCCTCACGGAACATGAACGTTGAACCAATCAGACAGCCTGAAATACTGCAGAACCTCACCCCGCACCCCTCCTTGGCCTTTCGCCAATTTCAAGGGTTGAGGAGCTCCAGTGGTGACTGTACAAGCAAAAGCAAGACTCAACTGAAGCCCGCTGCTTGTGCCGGGGTTCGCAATTTCTACGAGGTGACGGGGCGAACCGAGTCCTGCTGAACCCTTGCTGCTTCGCCTCACAGTCCCCAAACCAAGCCCCCTGCCTTCAGGATGGCAGGGTTTTCCAGCACCTGCTTCCAAACAATTCTCGCGATTTGTGAAGATGCACAAGAGCTCCGTCCATGTATTGGATGGCTGAGATTGTCTTCCCAAATTAGAAAGTACGGCTCGCACCTCTCTAGCCAGAAGCTCGTGAATCCTTCTTCATTTAGTCTGGGTATCATTACGGACCAAATAATCCACACGACACGCCAGAATGGGAAAAAGATAGTTGCACAACTTGGCAACATACCTCGTCAAAAGGCAACCCCTAAAACCACGCCTTGCCAATGTAGCCCTTGACCTGCATGCTGAAACTGCGCTTGTCAATCCAGACTGCCAAGTGTCCATGGATGTACTTCGCTACTAGTCTGTGCCCACGGATGGAAAGCCCTCACTTTTCAAGTTCAAGTTCCATCTCTTCCCAGTTGCTGAGCGTCATGTTAAGGCTCATCTTTCTCAACTTTCACCAAACATGTAAACACTGATCATCCATCTAATTTAAAGTAGCAGTAGCCTTCGGGACCTCCCATCCTGCCCGGTTGATCTGTGTCGGCTGCTGTCCGCTTAGATGACAGAACTCACTCAAGCCAGAAATCGGAGCATGTTGGATCCACATGTCCGATCCAAAGTCCTAGTCTCTGGCTTGCGGACAAGCTCTAAGTACAGCGGTTGCTAATCCAAGCCGCAAGACGTATGTGTAGATCCGTAGCGCCCCGTCTGGCAGGAGCAAGTAAGGCAGCGGCGTCTTCTCGTGAAAGGCATAGACAATCTAGCAGGAAGACCTTGCCACCGGCCTGGTCGCCCATGCTCGGCAGGCTCGCGAATCAAGATAATTACAAGAACCATGTTCCGTTGCGACGGCTTTACAACTTTACGCACATGGCATCGCTACAAGCTCTTTCGACCTGTGGGAGTTCGTTCCATGTTTTTCGTTGGAACGCGTTGCTCCCTAAGTGCTCTTGCTCACTGTGCACTCTTGTGAGCGCACGCGCGCGCAGGGAGCGCGTGCAACGAAGTCCGCGGGGTGGCATCCCCTGTCTTGGACAGATAGGTTTAATGCAAAATTGTCCACCCACCACACTGTGCGACTATCTGCGAACTGGGTGGCCGAACAATCCTCGGCCCGTGACAATTTTCCTTTGCGGACAGGCCTCCTGAATGTACAGGGCTGCCTTCATCCATGGCGTTACCTCTTGCCAGATGCCCCCGGCACGACGCCGCCATGAAGTCTGAGCAACAACAACCCATGTTCCTCACAGACGCCAAGCCTGGCAGCTGGCTTGGCAGTATCAGGAGGACGAGCGCAGCTGCCCTGAACTTCTGGCATCGGTCATTCCCGCCTCAGATTCTCTTTTAGCTCCTCCCCTTTTGGAGACTGAGGAAGCCCTATTTCTGCAGCAGCTTCCGGCCACACTTACCATTGTGGCCTTTGGTTCGGGATAAGCAGTCAACCATCATGTCCACACAGTAGCTACTCATTCTTGGTTTTATGTGCTTTGCGTATTTCATGTTCGTGTTGCCATAAACGGAAAGTGCCGCTCCCGGGCTTGTAGCAGCTTGTGACATCTCTAGCTTTCTCCATCCCTGCACCCGTGCCAGCTTTACCTGGCTTGCCCCATGCTTCACAATGTGCTTCGCTTCGAGACTCAGCATTCTCATCTTTCAATAAGTTGCAGGTTCACGGGCACGTGCACCATGAATTTTGTGGCAAGGTGCATGGGAGTTCACTGTCTCGTGTCCTTCCCTTCCCTCCTTCCTTCCTCTCCTATCGATCTCCGGTTTCGAGCTTCTGCGCTTTCTTCCTTGGTTCATTTTGCTGCCATTTATGCATGGTGCTTACTTTCGGCTTCTTAATGCTTAATCATGCCCCGTCATCACTGACCTGCCTTTGCAGTGGAGAGCTGGATCAAGCACACATACCCTCCAAGAGGGGAGCAGATAGGCATGGGATTGTTGAGCTTGGTAAACATTGGTAGGCATGGCCCGTCTTGCCTTCGTAAGATTGTAGCCAATGCCGCTCAACCTGCAAAACATCTGCACACCGGACTATGAGGAAATTGTAGCAATAACACACTCGATTGCAGCCACACAAGTCTCTCCAAGGCTCTGTCATCGACACCCACTACAGGGCTGCTGGACAACACATTGCTGCAACGCTCAAGCGCATCCAGCGTGTCGACCTGCACGCAGTTCGAGCCGGAACCAAGATGCACAGCAGTGAAGCTTCAGCAGCCAAGCTTCGGGCAACTTCAATGCAGCTTTCTGCGTTCAAGCTCCGGGTTGTCTCAAAATCACATGCCTCTCGAGACCACCCGCCACTGCAGCAGCAGGCGCCAGCATTTCTGAAACACAAAACAACTTACGACGGTTACGATTGGTCATGGTAGCAGGGTGCCTTCAGGCCGAGTAGAAGCTCTTGCAGCTTAAGCCCGGGGCTTCTGGCCTCAAGAAGGTGACAGTGGCAACATTCAACATATTCAACTTTATTCTCTTCAAGAGCATCAAAGTGCGGCCATGCCTTGTACCCACTCAGGGCATGGTGCAACTCATCCGTCTGCATGCTGACGGCATGATATCTACAAATAGAACGTACCGAACTCTTGCGCTTGTGCTGATGTCTTGCCCATCTGTCGCTAAAACGTTGATTGACTAGCAGTGCGAAGCGAAGCTGGAGCCCAAGCAGCATACCGAACATGTTCCTGTGACTTTGTTTCTGACTTGGCTCCCTTTCCAAACTCATCAACAATGCTCAGCAAAGGTTGTTTTCGGCTGGTGTCCTGCGCATGCCTTTCGACCCATGACGTGTGCAATCGTGTGTGCACTAGTTCTCAGGACGGAAGATTTGGAGCACACTTCCCTTCCGTGCTGGTGGGCATCGAGGCGTCGATCTGCTCTACCTCACCTGGCCTTGCCACTGGTAATGGCCTTGACATACGATGCCTTAGGCGCACGCACCATGCAGATTCCCAGAAAGCACGAATCGCAAGAATCAACTCGCCTGGAACCACTGCGCAGCCCTCGTGCGTAGACTGGGTTGGCCTGAGTAGACCTCTGAGTAGACCTGATGCTGTCAACCTGTAACGACTTCTTTATCATGGCCACAATGCTATCTGACACTTGCATCGTAAAGGCGGCTTCTATGTCAAGGCTCATTATCCAGCATGTCTGTGTGATGTGCGCTCATGTGCTGCGATATGCCATGCCGATCTGACAGCGAGGCACGCAGACGGATGCCACATCCCATTTGTAGTCGGGAAGGACGGCTTGGAAGCGGTAGACATAGTACAGCACCTGTGCACCAAGGCTTCGCTTCTGTGGCTTGACGATCACTTCACATACTTCACCGTCTTGCAAAGCCCTTGGCACCCAGGAGCAGCTCACCAAGATCAAGAGAAAGGACCTCAATAGGTATCTCCCCATATCTCTCAATGCATCTCCGACTGCATGGGATATTTAACTATTCTGTTTCGCTTCCGCTGAGCGAGCGACGACAGAAAGACACGGTAGTTGGCTGGCTCTCTCCTGAACAGAAGCACGTTTAGAACCGTTCAGAAACCACAAAGCAAACAGGTCCAAACAAGCATAACTTCTGTCCAAGTTTCTTCTGCCAGGGCTGGATGAGGGTGTTCTGGGTTGCACGTTTGTTCCTATCAGGCACTACGCCGGCATACAGCGTGTCCTTCAAAAGGAGGATGAACTCAAGCGCGACCTGCGCGAAACGACTCTTCCACATCGGAGGCTCCATGTATCGAGAGAAAGACGGGATGACATACAAGACAGCTGCGACAAGCCGAGGTGCGGCGTTGAGCAGCAAATCTCCAAAGCTTGGAGTGGCCGCAAGCCAGCGGCATCCGAGCCAGAGCAGGTAAACATCGATCAAGTAACGAGGGACGATGCAAGCGGCCATCAACACTGATTTGAGCACCGCAGTCAGGCCGACAACCACTTCACATTCGCCCTCCCCCTCCACGATAGCATCACGCATTGATGTGATCCTTGCTGGCCAGGGAACATACTTCAGATTGCCATGTATCAACACCTTTTGCTGAAGGTACCTCCCAACTTCAACTTCTCGCGTGCCTACCACACTATGCTGACGACTTTGCTGCTCCAGGCTTCGTTGGCGTAGCCAAGATCAAGCGCACAAACAAATCCCCGCATCGCCGCAGGTCTGCCACGATTGTAAGCGTCCAAATGAACCTGCGCAACGGCTACCAATTTTTCTTAAGGCCGAATCTAAGAATCGAGCTATTTGCTCGGCTTTCTGCATTTGCATTCTCTGAGCTGAGCGGCAGGATCGGCAGCAAGAGCTGGGGTTGCGAGAAGGGGATTCTGCATGCCGAGGCCTGCTCGCTTTCGGTGAGGCGGCCGAAGTTTGCGGGGTCGAAGTACTTCTTGTCCACCCCACGTGGGAAGCCATTCGGGGTCAAATACACGTGCGACATCTCCGCACCATACATGACAAACTCATAGCGGCCGTAGATCTGCCGAATTTCTGTGACCGCGCGGCTTGCGACAAGCTTCTGCATTTGCATGATGATGAAAATCTGCAGAAAGATAACAAAGAGCATCAGCAAGAAAGAGCTGGACAAGCGGGAGATCCGAAGAATCAGACTGCCCTTGCCTTCGATCAGACTGTAGGAATCCCGCACCAAAGTTGCAACCCCTGCACCATACACATCTTCGTCGACATTCTCGGGCTCCCGATCGACAACTTCTGAATCGGAAGATGGGTAGCGCCTCTCGTAGTAGCGCAGCAGGACACAAACCGCGAGCCCCACAATGAAGGATCCGGGAGCAATGACTCCCAAGACGTAGGCCTCTGGTCCAAACATTGGTTTTGCTGGCACCGGAGGCTCGGATGACGGCTCCACAGCCAAGGCATTTGCATTGTTTGCGTGCTCACTCCTCTTCAGAAACTCCGCCCCTGCGTGCGTAAGCAGGGCCACGAGCAGGACACAGCCATGAAGCAACTTCATTGTCATGTCGCTGATTCATGCACTTGAACCAGCAACCTACGATTTTCGAGGGGTCAGCTCTCGCAAGCAATGGTGCAAAAAACACACACACACAAACAAACCTGCAGCGGCATGCTCTTGTTGCACAACGAAATGCCATGCGTACATGAGCGAACATGGAGGGATGATGATGTGATCAGGGCGAAGATAATTGCGATGATGTTAATGACATCACCAAAAATCATGACCATAACAACATACTGTTAGTGATATGCCGGCGCTAGCAAAGCTCCGCAACAACCAAGGGGACCGGCTTCGAAAACTGTCTCTCAGTGTCCGCTTCTTGGCTGTTATGACATGGTGGGAATGCTTGTTAGAATATGATGACAAGCTGAGTCTGCAAGTTGCGTCCTCATTCCGTCTTGGTGTGGCTGCAAACAAGCAAAGGATTAATTTCCACCATTTTGGACACGCTGGCGAACGCAGGGGTCGGTGCTCTGAGGGCGCCCCTACGGAGTTGCCAAGAGTTGCCGATGGCGAACTCAGCTCCGGAATGCACGATTTCGAGACGCTGTGCCAACATGCAGCGCGAACTCGTGATTAAGTCAATTGCCCTTTTGCAGCCTTGATATGCAGTCCAGAGCTGTGCCGGTATGCCGTCAATACACGCGGGGCCGTTTGGCATCCAGGCCACCTGCCTGGTCTCGTTCACGGCACTTTTTCGCAAACGAAATGATCAACGCCGAGTAATCTGAATCCTGACGTTGAGGAGAAAATCTCTCCAACACTGCTTGCTGTACCCAGGGTTGAGAAGACCGTAGAAAGTCAAAAGCTCGCTCGTCCATTGGGTACCTTTGTCGAAATGTATGGAGCGCAACGTCATCGCCGTCATAGCCTGCGTAGCGCTCTTCTCTAAACCGTCCGCCACGTGGAGCCGGTGGAGGAGGTGGCTGGTGCCAAGGCGGTTGGTGGGATGGCTGCTGCATCTGCGGCCAAAGTCCCACTCCCAGATTTCGTGGCTGAGATTGGTAGCCACCTTTCCCCAGCTGTGGTGCAGTCAATTGCGGGGGCAGCCGCTGTTCCCGCATCTTTTTGCAGAAGCTGATCAGCAGCGCGGAATAGTCCGCCTCACCTTCACGTGGAGGTTTAAAGCTCTGCAAAACCTGCCTTCGCACTTCAGGGGGTGAGCTCTGCCTAAGCTGCTACAAGGAATGAAATTTGTGCACCAAGCTTTCCGAACATGCGCAACACAATCAGACCAGCCGGGCCAGTAATGGCAAAGAGACAGATAATTGTGCGTGTCATCATCGAAGGGGTATCGCTGTCGGAACGCTTCGTATTCTGCACCTGGCAACACATGGAGAAGATGGATCCCCATTATGAAACTATGAGAACTTCTGCAACAATGCAAAACCCGCTGGAAAGCGCGTCAGCTGCGCCACTCGGCCCACGACTCATCGGAGAAGTGTCCCAAGATGGAGCTGCCTCACACTGAGGAGAGCCCAGAAACAGCCTTCAGCACATCCTATACGCCTCTCAAGTCTACACTCTAAACGATGTAAATGGGATTTCAAACATGCCATATCATGCCCAACATTGCCCAACATGCCCACATGGAAACTGACTGAACCTCTCACTGACCTGAAGCTGCATCAGCCTGGAGCTCAAAGGACCATGTTGCACCTTTTGCACTTTCCCTGGCCCTAAGCCCTAGCTAGGGGGAGCCACATATGCTCGGCCCAAGGCATTGCGACATCGCTTTGAAAAAGTGATGACGAGAGCGGAGTAGTCCTGACAGCACTGGCCGTCATGCTGAAAGCATCAAGATGTGCAGCTGCACAACTTCTCAACTCCTCTTCGCCCTCCCTTGGAGGCTTGAACGTGCGAAGGATTTCTCTTTGCACATGAGGCGGCGAGGAGACAATGTACCTGTACGCATCCTCAGGGCAATCCATGGCTGCCGGCACCAGTTGCAGCTTACGCAAGTTCCGCAACAGTAGCAGGTGCCCGGGTGCCAATCCCCACATCTTTGGAACAAAGCCTCGGCACCCCGACCCTGAACAAACAGCACAGTTCGTACTGGTAGCAGATCTGTTGGGAGGGCCCAATGTTACGCGTAGCGTTTCTCAAGCTAGAGGTCTGGATGGTCTGGAAACGTCTGGGCCCTGAAAGATCTTCAAGACCTGGGGCTTTGCGCGTTGAATGAGGGCTGTGAAAAAAGTAGCTTGCGGGTAAATCCCGGCATCTCCAAAGTTTCCTGGGCATGGGCTTCCACAATGCCACAAAGCAGAGTCCAATCAAAATGTGGCGAACGGCGTCCTCGTCAAACGGATATCTGTCCCTGAAGGCCTGCCACGATGTCCAGGATGCACTCCCAGACTCACCAGCTCAAGCTCAGTTTCTTGGGGGGCGGGACAAAGGAGAGACAGGTTAAGAAGCCAAAGAACCACCAGCACCCACCTCAAAACAAGGTGCAACTTCCTTGCAACGACTTGTGACGGGGTTCCTTGGACGTTAAAATCTAGATCATCAATTTATCTTGGTATCGTATCACTTGTACTGTCGTGGGCGGAAGGACTGCAGCACTAGTAACGAAAACTCTGAAGGAACATCATTAGTAGCGTTCATCGGTAGCATTGATCTTTGTGCGGTGCTTTTGTTTTGACCTGCTCTCCTTTTCGGCGCGCGCGCCCATCGGCCCGTCGCCGCGCACAGCACCACACGCACACAGACAGGACCTGGGACAGTGGACAGGGGACAGGGGACGACAGGGCACAGACCGGACCGTACCGGACAGACAGACATACAGACACACAGGCAGACAGACCGACAGAAAAACACACACAAACAAACAAACAAACAAACAAACAAACAAACAAACAAACAAACAAACAAACCAACAAACAAACAAACGAACAAACGAACAAACGAACAAACGAACATCCACACCCTCTCTGGGCAGAGATACTCTGGGGTTGAGCACTCCAGGGACAGACACTCTGTCCATGGACACTGTCTGAGGCTGGGCACTCCATGGACGATCTGGGGCTGGGCACTCCAGGGACACTCTGGGGTTGGACACTCCAGGGACGCTCTGGGGTTGGGCACTCCAAAGACACTCTGCGGTTGGGCACTCTGGGGTTGGGCACTCTAGCCATACTCTGGGGTTGGGCACTCCAGGGACACTCTGGGGTTGGGCACTCCAGGGACACTGGAGTTGGGCACTCCAGGGACACTCAAGGATGAGCGAGGAGTAGACCGAGGGGAAGTAGACAGGGCGAGGAGAAGAGTTGAGTTTCAAATCTAACGCCCCCACACCGAGGGTGGGGAACAACAAACAAACAATCAAACAAACAAGCAAGCAAACAAACTACCAGCAACTAACTGCCAGTAACTAACTAACAAACTAGCAGCAGCGCCGTTGGTACTCTTCGTGAGGGAGGAAGTGACAGATCATGATCCCGAGTCATCAGCAGCTTCGTGATGAAGTTTTTGCTCTTTCCCTACGAGTTCATGGATGAAAGGGGGCGAGACTGACGACCCGGTTCTGATGACAGTTTTCGTCAAGCATTAGAGTCTGAACAGACTCGGGCATGCTGATGTTCTAAACTTATAGAACTTTGGAAACCTGCCATAAATTTCATAAATTCGGTATGCTTTCGCTGTTATGATTGCTGAATCTCTCGAAGAACAGGCACACTTGTTGTTTAAGTCGTGCCTCTTTTCTTTTCTCCTTGTTTATAAGTCCATAAACGAATCCAACAAGGTAACATACTCATAATCCTATTCAAGAATGTATCTCACCAAAGGACAGGCAGCCCTCTCAGAGTAGCGGAACGCTCGGACGAATACATTGCCACACACATCTCATGGAGTCTCGCATGCTTCGATTTGAGGGCTTGGTGCCCATGATAGCCCAGTTTGCCTGCAGCTCGTGTTCGGTCAATGACACGTCTTGCTCTGCGCCGAAGGTTCCGAAGGACTGATAGTCGGGCTGATAATGTTCATAGTGTTGAGGCACCTGCCGACTCAATTCTTAGTCAGAAGCTTTCGACTGAATTTGACATTGAGAAAGACTGAAATCAGCCAGACTCTCGATACAATTTCGGTCCCCTGCAAAGCGGTTCAGCTGCTGCCGCTCTTTCACAGACCTCGGCTGACAAATGGTAGTACGATGTAGCACATCTATGCCGTATCTATGCTGCGGCCGAATCTCTGCCGCCGCTTCTTGGTAAATCCCATGATGAGGGCGGAGTAGTCCTACAACCGACGAGCAAGCAAAGTGCATGGAACAGCTCTTGCGTCGGCCATCCTCCTCACCCTCTTGCTTGGGTTTGAAGTCTCGCAATAGTTCGCGCTGCACCTGTGGCACGGCTTCATCACTCGCATCTAATCCAGGAAAAAACGCAAGAGCATGTGTATGCCCCTGCCTCTATGCTGGAATTCATAATGTAATTGTACGCCTCAGCAAAGCTGTGGCTATTCTCCGAATCCCCAAACCCCAAGCATGTCCAGTCGCCGAGACATGCCGGGCGGCATCATCGTCGAAAGGATATCTCGAGCGAAAATGCTGTAGATCGGATGCCAACTCTTCATCCATCCTACATCGGCTACATCGGTGCCCAGTGCTCACATGGCTTCAAGATTCGCAACACTCGCCTCTTTCCAGTCACAGACGTCTGCGACGTCACAGACCCGACTCCGCCGCCATGGTTCGCAGCCTTCCTCCTTAAAGGAACCCTGCCCGCTCAGAGCCAACAAATCCAGAGACAGAAACGATGCGAGATTCTCCCAGCTTCCGTGTGATGTGCACGAGGTGCATGCTGTGGCAGACAGAGTTTTCATACAAGAGTTATTGAACACGACACGACATGATTTTGTCTGCTCCCGTTTCCTTCTCTGCTGAGGCTTCTATCCTCGATTTGCCACGTTGAGCTTACAGCCCTTGACTCAGAAAACCCAGCTCGTCAAAGCAGCAGGACGCGACCGATCGCTTCCAGACCTCGGTATCTTTTGGATCTCCTTGAGGCACCTGGGTCAAGCGAGCTTCTATATCAGCTACAAGCATTTCATCACCATCTGGCTCATCGTAAATGCCCTCCAGAAGTCGAGTCAAGGCCATTGGATACCCAAGAGGTCCTCCATCTCGCCCTTCCTTGGCAGCCTTCTCCCACAGCATAGCTAAGCCTAGCTTTACTTCTTGCCAATCTGTGCCGCCTTCAATCAAGCCCTGAATCCACTCCTCTCGCGCCGCCTTGGTGCCCAGTCTCTCAGAAAGCGCCGTTGCTTTTCCTAGCATTTCCCCTCCTCCCCATTGCCGCCATCCGGTTCGACTGATCAATCCATGCTGGAGCCGCTCGGTGGCGTGCAAAGCGGACGAACCATGCGTAAAGGGGTAAGCCGCAAAGTCCAAGGCTGAGCTTGCCAAGGCAAGCACAAAGATGATGAGTATTGATTGCCTGCGGGCACTGTTGTGGGCCATGCAGGACGCGTTCAAGGCCTACAGCTTCTCTGCGCTCAAGCCAGCTTCCATGCATTGCAAGTGGCACTCGTACAACATGAGGCAGGCAGTATGCATATACGTTACAGCGAGCAATGGGGGGCTCTCACGGGCGACTGCTCGGATCGCAAGCGGGTTTTGGCCCACCAGCGTAACCCTTAAAAATCACTTTGCACTACACACTTAAACACCCCGGGTCAGACAACAACTCCATTTGTTGAGCAGTTGGAAAAGGTCTATGTGTGAGTGTGTGTGT
>CAJNDS010000811.1:0-66433 GCA_905221605.1 Symbiodinium natans
ACAAACCTCGTTTTCGTATGCAAGTTCATGCACACTTGTGTCGGCCTTCCAGGGTGGGTGCTTCACTGCGCACCCCCCTTTTTTCTAGTCGTACGCAAAAGCTCTTCTCCAACCGCCTGATCCCGCAAACCTCAGCCTAGCGGCAATCGGGTTTAGAGGTCTTGACGATCTTCACGTGCTTTGGGACGATCGTGTTGTCCCCGTTGACTCCCTTTCGGCAGGCGGTGCCCAGTCCTCGAATGCTGCACAACGTCATGCCATGCTCGGCTCACGATCAAGTCTTCAGCGAAGTATTCAGTGGGGTAATATGGCCGAGTTTTGGCTGAAGTTTCCGGCGGCCAGGGTTCGTGGAGTCGGGGGGGTGGAGGGCTTAAGATGGCCGCTCCAGCCAGAGCAGAGTTTGGGCGACTTCAACACTGAAGTGTGCTTGCATCTTGCTTGTGTCGTAGTCATGCCAGGAAGCCCAAAGACAGGGGCTCCTCCTGCATGGCAAGCATTACCTCGCATCAAGGCGCTTCTTTCAATGCCTGGCCTAGCTTCTGGGCTGATCTCTGACATGTGTGTGTGATCTGTTTGTTTGTAGGTGGCACCTGAACTTGACCTCACTGACCGACATGATTGCACTATGTTGCACTGCATGGCTGATTGCAGATGAAGCGACCACCCCGTTCGAGTCTGACTGGGCTGGGCTGGTCTGGTAGCTGTAGAGACCAACACCGGCAAAGACGGCCACCGTCAACACAAGTCCTACTGCGAGCGTCAAGAGCGAGCAGTTCCTCGGAACACCACGGGAGAACACCACGGGAGAACACCACGGAACCGCTCTGCTTTCTCTTTGTCTTGTGCCACCACTTGGACAGTGTGACTTCAACAAAATGCCACCACGAGACAGCCCATTGCGCTTTACAGCATCACGACTGAGCAGCGCATCAGCCTGCACGACACAGCCCAATGTTAAAAGCGCACAAATTTGCTCAGGACTTTGCCGGGCTTTGCCCCTGAATGCTTTGCTCTGCTCTGCGCCTCAAGCTCAATCTCAGTGTCGTTGTCTGCCAGAACAAGAGGCCTCAAACAAAGCGCAGGGGCAGGTTGCAACGCCGATTGTGCTTCCTCATGTCTTCCACACCATTCCACACCATTCCACACCATTCCACACCGCAACACAGGCAACATCAAGCAACACCGGTCGCCTCATGAGTGGAAAAGGTTTGCGAGGGCCGGGTGTGACCGAAGCCCGCCAGCTGTGAGCCACATGTGTCCATGTGTCCAATTTCGGGCCACCCAAGAAAAGGAAGATCGCATGCAAGGTAGTCTATCCAAGTCTAGCACTCGCCGTAAAACTCAGTAAACTCACAGAAACACTAAGGGTATGTTGCTCGCGGGGTAAAAGAGGCTCCTTTTGAACGTCGAATCGCGGAAAACGACGATGCTTCGATCTCGCGCTCACTCTTCGTAAAACCGCCCTCGGCGAATGTAGGACCTGGGCACAAACTCTGTTGAGAATACTCTCTCTCTGCTTCATGAACTGGGCCGTTTCACAGCGGGATGCTGCCAAAGTGCCAATACTGCCAAAACTGCGAAACCACTGTGAGACTGTGAACCCTTCACGCCCGTCACCCTCACCGCAGCCGGGCGACAGGACACCCGGCGGCACCAGCCCCTCGATAGTTCTCAGCTTGCCGCCTTTCGATCACAGCCCCCAGAAAAAGAGGCATATGAACTCAAGAATGCAAAGCGCCAGAGAGCTCTCTGCACTTCACTCTGCACTTCACTCTGCACTGGCCCCCCAAATCCCTCCCACCTTTGGCGGCCTGCGCAGGGAAGCAACAGCCTACGGTTGTCTTCCATATCTCTTTCGGATCAGCACCTGGACGCCCCGCCTCTTGCACTCGCCATGAGTACTGCGATCGCTTTCTGATCTCCTGAGGAAGCGGGAAGACATGAGAAGACGCAGAAACGGAAGCGGAAGCTGCAAGTGCACAGCAAGTATTGAATGGCAAAGTCAAGGCTCTGTTGAAGACAGGTTGCCCTCGATGAAGTGAAAGTGCTCCTCAGCAAGCGAGCAGCAGGTTCCCAATCCCCCCTTTAGGCACGAAGCACGAAGCCGAAAAATCCGAAAACGTCCAACACTAGAGAGTTCCCAAACAACAGGGGTGCCGCGCCGGCATCTGCATCCACCGAAGGCGTGGACCGAATGCCTTGAGCCCTGTTGGGTCCGCCTCGTGAGCGGGAAGAGGGCTCAGGCGAGTAACGTGGTGTTGCGATCTCAGGGGGGTCTTCGGGGCTTTGGAGTGTGTAGCCTTTTTCAGGGTGACAAGGGCTGTGAGGAATCCAGGGGATGGCTTTGGGATCCAGCATTCGACCGCGCCTCGGTTTTTGGCACATCGTAGCCAGGGCGCGGGACAACAAGAAACTCAAACCTTGGCCGAAAAATGTTGCCAACAGATTGCCATTACTTTGCCTGAAAAAAATAAAGAAAGGCCGTCGCATGTCTGCACAAAGTGCTTTTCCAATCTTCTGTGTGTTTGGGCAAGCAATGGCAAGCAGCTCTTGTAGAAGCTTGTCTCCCGTCACAATCTCTTTCTCCGCCTGGTTCGTAGGAGGGCATATATGGCCACGATAGCCCTTCATAGCCCTTCATAGCCTTGTAGCCTTGCAGCCTTTCTGGCCTTGCAGCCTCTTATGGACTGAAGCAGCCCTAAGCGGCAGCCCGCATGAAACGCAAGTGCTGAGACAGGAGCCTCGGGCATTCCCTCCTTCCAAGCTTTATTCAGGGAAGTCCATTCCTGAGTGGGCGAAGTGACGCGAAGCGACACGAAGAGACACGAAGCGATTCGAAGCACGTTTTAAATCTTAGGCGCTAGAGCCCGTTAAGGCCGGCTAGGGCCCACTTAGGGCAGGGCAGCAATGTTTGTTCCTGGCTGGAGCCAGTCGGATCCAATCACAAACCTGCGACGGCTGAGAGCTCAGGGAGAGCTCCGGCACGAGGGCATCTCATCATCTCTTCAAGCTGAGCCGCGCAAAGTTGGTGTTGGGATTCTGCTCCTGCACTGAAAACGTCAAAGGCATGTCAGGAAAAAACATGGTGTGGGAGCGTTGGGTCCTTGAGCTCCACCAGCAAATCGTACGTGAAGGCTGCCTGCTTCTTGCCCATGTCAATGTCGCTGACCTCAGGTTTTTCTTTGCCGCAACCTCACGCCGGCTCCTCTCCGATCTCCTCCAGCCTGTGCCCGCCTTGACTGGAAAATCTGGACTGAAGACAGTGTTCACGGCGATCTGGCACATGCAATATCTGTCGACGGCTGGCGTCTTCAACTTCCTGAGCTGCGCCCTCTCGGGGTGGACACTCTCAAAAGTGGAGAACTCTCAAAGAACACTGTTTGGGAACACTCTTTACAGAACCGGACTCCAGAACGTTTCAGAACATGTGTGGAGCTATTTTTGGGGACCTCCGAGCGGCGGCTTGTCTGGACGAGGCCCGCAAGGCACGAGCCAGACTTCATCGGCCGAGTGGCTGTGCACCTCGTGGAGAATGGTGCACTCACGTGACTCAAGGGAAGCTCGGGCCCATGAGGCCCATCATATATGACATCTCACTAGCAAGCCCCATGTCCGTAGTCCGAGGCGCAATCTCTGCCGCACAGGTTAGATGAGAGTTCGTCGGGGGATCGAAAGCCTTGGAAGAGCTGCGCTCAGCATGGGCAGTGGCCAACCAACACGACCCTCCGGCAACGCTCGTCACAACACAGAAGCTGAAAGAACAACAAGGCACTCCACCGTAAATGGCAACTCGCTTCGGCTGCGAGGGAACAGCCTGCGACAGGGCTCTGCCCTTTGAAAACTCTGCTGTCTCCGTTTTAGCTTCATGCCAAAGCTGCAGAAGTGCCAAGCCGACGAAGCACCACGCGAAGTCACACGACTCAAAAAAGCGCCTCTTGGGTTGGGTATGCCATTTCGTGGAAGAGCGTTTTCCACTCATCGGCCGCTGCTAACTTTGAGCCGAAAGATGGACAATATCAACTGCAGCCGACTCAAGCCAAGAGGCAGGAGGGAGGCAGATCTGGCAGGGGATGGAAGCGTCGGCCGAAAAGTCCCAGCACTATTGAGTACATTGTGGGGTGGGTGTCTGTCCACGGTTTCCAACGACGTCCTTTCCGGAAGCTGGTACCTCCGTGGAGGCTGTTGCAAAGGCAACTGCGGTTGTAAGTGGTACCTGCACGTGCCTGCATGTACCTGCATGGGGGCCTTTTTTGGAATCCGGTGACTCCCCCAAAGAAAATATGTTCGGCCTGGGCCTGGGCCTTGTCCGGGGTCCCTTTTCCACCTTTGCCTTCCCCTAAGTGCACGGACAACCTACCTTTGTCTCCTGCGATGGTGACATACTGACTCAAAAATACTCACTTGGTTCAACATCTAGTTCAAGCTGCGCGCGCCGAGAGCTGCATGCTTCAACGAAAACTTGTATGGATATGCTGGGCCAAGACGGGCGACACCAAAGCATCAATGCCTTTTCAACAGCAATAGTGCTTGCGCACGGGCTCGCCAACGCTGCCACTTTCGCAATTGCCGGGTTTGTCAACAACTCAAGCAAACAACATGCACGCTCTGCCAAGCCCCCTGACTGATACTGGATATGCTGCTCATCGACACGCTCAACATCGACAAATCTCTGAAAGGTCCTGATTTTTGCCAGCATTCATAGGAGTTGAGAGCTGTTTTGACAACCAAACTAACCAAACCCACCAAACATACAACGATGGACGCAAATCTGACATGATATGTGCAAAACGTGTCAATCAGGCGCGTTCAACAGACGCTGCCGGCTGGGACTTCCAAGACCTATTTATGAGAACAGAAGAGGTCATGAGATACACAGCCGGGACTGCACTTCAACGCGGAAGTTTGATGGCCAAAGGCGGCAGCATCGCATACTCGGATGCGTATCGAAAACAATCAGTACAATCAGTGCCTGTACCGGCAATAGGGGTTGCGGCAATGGGCACCGTACCGGCATCGCCCGACGGACCACCAAGCGTGCATCAGAGCTCGCATCCTGCACGCTCATCAATGATCGGTACGCAGGCGGCGTGTAGTGATCGCGAGCAAGATATGGCAAGATGCCTGTTTGCTGCTGAGTGGCCATCCTGAGAATAGGGCCCGTGAGGTGATCAGTCGTTCCACTGCACGCACGAATGCCTAGCACACCAAGCCCAAATGCCAAATGCAAACCCCCACTACTTCATTGTAACTTAGCATAACCTGTCGTACCTGTCGTGGTGTTGCCTGTCCGGCAAGATGGGCCGGGCCAGGACTGTGCAGGTTAGGGGCCGCGGGGCACAAACCCCCATCATCGGCTGGCAGAGGCCGTGGCAGCGCCATGCGAATGGCATGCAATGCCATTATCCGCCGACCCCAGCGGTAGCAGGGCGGCGTCAGTGAAGACCCCCCACCGCCCTCACCGCCCTCACCCGCTCTCACAGCATGCTGCTCATGACACCTTGAATTGGAGTGTTTTTGCATTGTTTGGCTTCAGTGCATGCCCAAACCCCGCCACCCATCGCCCTCACCCATGACGCCTTGAATTGGACCTTTGACCCCCCCCACCCCATCCATTCAGGTGGTTTAAAGGGTCCAGTGCATGCCCGACCACCCCCTGACCAATCTCTAGTGTTTTAAGCATTCCAGTCCATGCCCGCCCTGACCGCCCTCACCGCTCTCACCGCTCTCATCACTCCCCCTCCCTATGCCCCCCAGTCCACCCCTCCCTGACACCAACCCTTTGCCCTCAACCCCCCACCCTCGACTCTGAAACCCCACCCCCCCCCACCCCCCCCATCCCTTCCCTCCTAGGCCCCTACCCCCTACTCCGCCCTGACAAATCTCTAGTTTGAGGGATTCCAATCCACGCCCGCCCTAACCGCCTCCCCGCTCTCATCACTCCCCTGCCTTCCGCCCCCAACTCCACCAACCCTCGACCGTCACCTCCCCTGTCCACCCGCCGCGCTCCACCCTGCCTTCCGCCCCAACCCTCTCACCAGAGCTGGTCAAATGAGTCAGGCCCCCCTTTCCGCCAGCCGCCCCCACCCTCTCCCACTCCCACTCCCTAACCCTCCCACCAACCCTCCCCAGCCCTCATCATTACCCCCTCCCACCATCGTGCACCATCCGCGCCCCCCCGCTCTCCGCCTCCCCTCTCCTAATGCCCCCCACCACCCTCTACCGTCACCCCCCACCGCCGCCCCCCTTTCCACCCCCACCCACCCCCACCCCCCCCGCCCCCGCCCCCCCCGCCTGCCCGCGCTCCACCCTGCCTTCCGCCCCAATGCGACTGTCTTGGGTCTGGGGTCGGCGGCACTGGCGGTAGCCATTAAATCGGGCAGCGCGAGGTCCCCAAAGGACCGAGCAAATGCGGACCTTTTAGCCCGGGTCGTCCCGGGAATAGCCTTGCTGGCCTCTGGCCTTCTGCGAAGCAGAATTAGGCCGGACGCCAGTGCCGCCGACCCCCGCGTGCCGCCGGTGAACGGTTTTTTTTTCGTGGTTTTTTGCGTCGCCACGGAGGCCCCCAGAGGGCGCGCATCATGAGCATCAGCGGGTCCAGGCCGGGACCCCCAGGCGCGCATCAGGAGCATCAGCGGCTCCCGGGGCGGGACCGCGGGGGGGCATCAGGAGCATGATGCCCCCCAAAGGGCGGGCATAAGCGACGTGTCTAAGCCCGGGGCTAGGAAAAAGGTAGTTTAGGGGCCTTATAAAGTGCTTAGAAACGTTAAGGGAGTCTCGGAGCCTCAAACGCTTAGAGATTTGAAGGGAGTTTAGGGGCCTGAAAATGCTTAGAAACTTAATGCTTAGAGATTTTAAGGGAGTTTAGGGGCCTCAACATGCTTAGAAACTGCTCGCCCCGGGCTTCTGCGTACGCTGCCCGCCCATGGGCGCAGCCCCTTAAAATAATCTGGCGCATGTCCAGGCTGTCCATGCCGCCGACAAGCAAGAAGAAAGCACGAGGACACAAGTTTGGGACAACGCTATGTCGAGGCAGCCATCACCCACGGTCACAACCGGACATGTTTCATGTCAAATAACAACATGAATCTGGATTGCATGTCAGAGAACAACATGAACATGGAAAACGGGGAAGGTCAACCCTGCGCTCTGAGCGATGCAGAATGTCTCCATTTTCCTGAAGCGGAGCGAGATGTCCTCAGACTTTGCCAGGATGCGATTTCGCCTCGCCCAATGTAGCAATCGCAACAGGTGCATCCGATGCATCCCACTTGGTATCACAGAGGCATCTGAGAATGGGGCTGAGCGAGCCAAGTTCAAAAGCTTCTGCATCTTCCCGGCTTCCAACTGGGTTCAGAAATTGCAACCCTGAACCACAAGCAAGCTTCTTTACTGTCCGGCTCTGGGAAATGCTCCCCGAGGTTTCCAGGAGCCGCGGATCGTCTAGAAAAATGGCTGACGATGCTCACTTGATGCCCGGCTTTTTACGGCAGCTTCGGCCCTTGTTCCCTCATGGTGTGCATGGTGTGCATATGAAGGCTTCTTGGGGAAGCTTAAGCTCTGGGGGCTTGGCCTGGGTAAACGGCTCGAGAGAACGTAAACGCTCCTCAATGTAAGGTTCAAGGTCGAGGGTTTCAGGTTCAAGGACTAACGTTTAGTTGCGATTTGGACGTTGCTAAGGTTCAAAACTTATTGCGAAATTTTAGAAGGCTGCTGCTCGGAGTTTTAGTCCAGGCGGACAGCTCAAAGCGAACCTAAACGCTGCGGCACCGTTGCGGGCAAGATTCTAGCCGACGGATCCCGGCTCAGAAAAGAATGTCTCATGACGCGCGCCTGGCGTGAGGTGTTTGAAGCTACAGCCGCCCCCAGGTAGGTCGCTCGGATGGCCGCGCACGAGTAGAGGGGCTTGTTGGCTTTGGCTGGGGTTTTGTCGTTTATTTGCAGTGTTCTTGGGCTCTTGTGCGAAGGCCCTGCCCAGAATCGCGTGAAAGGTCAGTATTTGGGCACTTGCAAACTCGTGCTTTCGGCAGTTGGTTGTCGAGCTGGTGAGTTTCCGCACGGACGTGCACGCATGTCGGGGTTCACCGCAGCTTTCCGAAAGCCTTTGATCGGCCGCCGCGATGACCTGTCTGAGAAGCGAAATTTCAACCCCGTATGTTTGAGGTGGGCGTGAGCACCGCGGCGGAAACATTATGAGCATGATTGAGGTCCCATTTTTTGACAGCTCGTCCCGGCCCGCTGGCTAAACTGTTGAAATCACGCGAGACTTCCAAAGCAGCTAGGGCTTACAGTTTAGGATGTGTTAGCATGTCAAGCTTAGGTTTGTTCACATTGTGTTTGGGGTTTTGGCCTCAGGGGACCGAACATAAACGCTCCCGATCCAATGTACGAGGGGAATGCCTGCAAAAATAGGCACTCACATGCAATGCCCCCAATGCTGCCGGCAAGCTCTGGCTGTGAGTTCACGCAAGGTCCACAGAGCAGCAGGCTGTGATCGCTGGGCGTGGTCCCAAAGCTCCATCAAGAAGGTATAGAGGGGGCGTGGACTCCAAGAACTCAAATGCGCGAAGTCTCGCACTATCCATTTCACACCTCGGGAAATGAACAGTTGCCGGCTTTTACTGAGATGGGGCACGAAGTGTTTTACCCCAATACGCGGCTGGGTCAACTGCACCCCCTTCTTGGCAAAATCCGAACCCATGCAAGGTTCCAGGGGTTGGTTCTTCCTGTGCTACATGCTTGTGCCAAGGTTCAAGGATCATTGGTCCAGCGATCCACGAATCGGCTTTCCCCAAACGGATTTCGACCAGCGGAATCAGCAAATCGCTTGAATCGCCTTTGCCACGTCATCATCTCAACTTGCCTACTACAAGTAGCAGCGCCTAGCATGGCTCTCAGCTGCGACCGTGTAGCTGCTCCATGTTCACTTTGCAGATGAGATAGCTGGCCAGGGCCTGCAGGTGTTTGGACTGCAGACCGGTCCTATAGGCTTTCAAACCCTGAATCCTGCAGCCTCTCCGAAATCGGACTTCCGGAACACCATGCATAGTCTGGCCACGCTTTTTGCCTGCCGAGGCAGTATACACAACGAAGGTTGAAGGCACAGCCCTTATAGAATTCTTAGAATTGAGCCACGGCACACCCAAAAAGGACAGCACGCGCCTCAGCTTTGCCAGCAGTACGCTTTGGCATCATGATGATGCACATGTACACTCCAAGCCAAGTGCAACCGCACGAGCATTACCCCGAGAGCGCGCAAACCCCATGAAAGGGCATGTTTCTAGAATCGCGAATTTCCCCCTAGTTTCAAGACTTGCAGTCGCTAATTTGGGCTAAGTTGCAGCAATGCGGTTGAGATCGGAAGATTTCGCGCAGGCAACAGCTGCAGCTAAGCCCCCCGCGCATCCGTCAACATGAGCTCTGGCTTCGCACACGCGCAGTCCTGCAACGCCGGGAAATGACGTACACCAAGACCATGGCAAAAGCTCCGGAGCAATAACTCACGTGAAACTTTCCTCATCCATCATACTGTCCACAGTTGCAGACGAGGAGGGCGTCCCCGTGCTGCTGAGATCGTCGGTAGCACTCCTTTCCAAGGAGTTTGAGCAGACAGGTGTGGGTACTAAGTCTTTAGTCCGCCAGCCCGGCTAGCATCAACAGCGCATCAGCAGGGCATGAGCATCATAGGTCTCAGTCAAGGCACATCACGCTTTCTGCGCCAAGGCCGGCTGCATCTTTGTACAGGTGGCAGAGCACTTGGCAGCCTTTGCGCAGCCTCATTGCCAACAGGACGGCCCAGCACGGGCTACAAAGTGCTGCGCTGAGCCAAGTCGCTCCAGCGAACCCTCCACATCAATGCGGTGGAGGTAGACACGGCCTGCAGCTATTGCAGCTTGAAGGCGCCGACATTCAACTGCCCCATCCTAGGTATCTGGCCTCGCCGACTGTCCTCTCCATGAAGTCGTAGCCAGCCAAAATTAGAACCAGGCCAGGACTCCACGGTGGCCAGAACCTTCTCTTTGGTGAGGCCTAGAGCCGTCACAGGAGAGTTGGCTCTCAATCTAGACTCCGCATTGGCTCACAGAGCCCCTGCGATCGGGACCATCACTGAACCCTGGTTGCTGACAAGGGGCGGTGCCGCTTCAAGTATGGTCCTGTTGGCCACGCCTGGAAGGCATCTCTAGCTACTTGGTATCAGCCCTCGACTACCATCACTTCTGTCTGCCGCCCGCTCCTGGGAGCAATAGCTCCACGCCCACCACGCCCACCAGGATTGCACGTCGACGCGGGGGTGTCGGGCACGCATGTCGGAAGCTGTCCAAGACTTCTGCAAACTAGATGTACGCCTGATAACTGCTGGCAAACGATTTCAGTTCCCCAAGCCTCATGAGTGGGCAGCTCTAGAACAACTGCAAATCGTTCGGCACACTGTCGTCCTCTCAAGAAGGCTGCTTTAAAACACCTTTCAGCTTGAGCCAAATCAGCTGTCGTGTTGGCCAAGAATTCACTCTGCGCTGCTTGGCTGCTTGTACGAGCGCGCACTGTTGGTGCAAGAGACCTTGAATTCGGCAGTCAAGACAAGCGCTGCCAAGGTTTCTTTGCGACTTCTTCTCTAGGACTTTGGGACCTTGGGAGGTTCGTCGCGTGAAACGTGGATGCCACAACACTTTCATTGTGCGTGAAACGCCTCGGAAAGGGGCACCAGCCAACTCCGAGCTTTTCGCCCTGAGCGGCTGGCTTGCTTCGGCCGGTGCCTCACCGCGCTTCAGCCAACTCCTGAAGAATGAAAGCGAAACAGACAGAGAGATCTGAGACAGAGCAGCTGCTCATGGGTGCAGTAGCTCTGTAGCTCTTTGGAGCTCAAAGAATACTGGCTCAAAGAACTTGTCAAGAAAATCCCTTCAAGAAAGACATCTGAGACACTTGAGCCAGAGTGCCCTGGAAAAGAAAGAAACAGAAAGAGAGAGAGAGAGAGAGAGAAAGAGACAGAGGAAGAGACAGGAGAAGAGACAGGAAGAGGGAAGAGAGAGGAAGAGAGGGGAAGAGAGAGGAAGAGAGAGGAAGAGAGAGAAAGAGAGAGAAAGAGAGAGAAAGAGAGAGAAAGAGAGAGAGAAGGCCCCCTGTCCTTCGTCACAACGCGCTGCATCCGACCGGTCCTTAGGCGCCAGCAGAATCGCAAGAAAGAAAAAGAGCGCGGGAAGAGAGAGAGGGGCAAGCTCGCTCTCTCCTCGCACTCTCCTCGCACTCTCCTCGCTCTCTCCTCGCTCTCTCCTCTTCGACTCTTTCTCTCTGCTTCCTCTGCCGAGCGGCTTCGGGTCCTCCACGAAGAACTCGTGGGCCTCGTCGCCATCCGCATCTTGGAGGAGGCCGACCATCTGAGCCAGGGAGATCCGAGTACCGTCCCCCATGGTCTTCGCGCTCATTCCGGAACCCCGCGCAACCCACTGACAACTCAGGGCCCTGGGGATCTGAGAGTCATCCCGGCTATGGCTCCCGACGGGCGCCGCAGCGGGCGCCATCTGCACATGCGCATCGGGGTTGTCCTGAGCGCAGCTGAGGACATGCTTGCGGCCCGCGGGAAGCCCCCAACACACCCAACACACCCACTCTCTTGGCCGGTGTCCTGCACCACTCTCGAGGGGTCTGGCGGTGCACCTCGGCTCTTATCATGCCGAAGGCATTAAGAGAGTATATCGAAAGACAGAATCTCTCTCTTGCCCCAAACAGGACACAGAAGCAAAAGAAATCCTGGCATCTCGCTCTCGCTCTCTCTCTCTCTCTCTCTCTCTCTCTCTCTCTCGCATCGAGCGCTCGGTCTTTTCTCCAGGGCCCCGGACGGCCGCTTGGTGCACTGTTGGGAGACGGGCTCGCCTGGATACCCATCTGGCGGCGTTAAGGTGCCGGAGGAGCGAAAGGAAGACATAGGCAGACGTAGGAATAAGAAACGGAGAGGCATCGGGAGAGCTGACTGCTAACTCATGCGAACTCAGGAAGCGATTCAGCCTTTGCCCGAGAGGCTGGTGACGCCGGCGAGGTGGGTGATGCAGGGGATGGGGAGGCAGCTGAGGCGCCAGGAGAAGGCTTTGCATACCTTGCAAAACTTGGATGGAGGCTGAGAATGAACTTGAGCAGAGCTGCACTGAACAAAGCTGCACACGACAGAGGGGGGGCACTTGTCAGCACTGGGAGTGCTGGAGGACGCACAGCCCATAGCAATCCTGGAAGAGGAACGTGACTCGGCAGCGGCAATCGTTGCGCCCAGAGGACGGCACCCTCACTGCCTCGGCAATGGCGCAGCCGGGGTGGATTCTGAGCCATCACGGGCAGCGGGGTGGCGAAGATGCACGATCGATGCACAAGCGCAACCCTGTCACAGCAGATCCCACCAGATCCCATCAGGTCCCATCATGCTTTTCCGCATCCTCTCAGAATGGCTGTCGAGGCTTGTTCGCTCTGGTTCTCCTGCTCACTTCCTCAGATTGCACCGCACAGTCACCAAACAGCAAACTCGCCGGGGAGAGCGCTACCACTAAGATGCCAGCAGCTTCTTCTTGGGACGGAGCTGGTTGGAGTGTCCACACCTTGGGCCAAGTGACACTGGGACGCTTCCTCCCCACCGCAAAGAACATACTGACCAATAAAGAGCTGTAGATTTGGTTGTGCTTCGGTGGCTGCAGCAGAAGCCCAAGCTCAAGGCTTCTTCTTGCGGCAGTTCACCGCCCTGAGCATCGAGACGACAAAAGGACCGACCAACGCAGGCTTTCAACAAAAAGCATGCTCTCTCTCTCTCTCTCTCTCTCCACAGCTGTGCTGATGCAGAGCTACGGTCCCTGCCGGGCATGCAGGCGAGCGTAGCATCTTCGGCAGATCTGGGGAGCTTCATACATGAAGAGGTGAGCCGGTGATGCGCTGACGCAGTTTCTTGCAATTGCGGTGGAATTTTGGGAGAGGCAGCTTCATGCAAAACCCAGAGGAAAATGGGCGAAAAGCTGCGCAACACTCGGAGGCCGGGGCCATCTTCTCGCAGTTGAACTTACGCGCCAGAACAGCCAGGGATGGCTCGATGACCTGAGAGGCCGCCCAGGGCAGGATGTGCAAGCTACAAAGAAGTTCCCCCTCAAATCCGCTAACTAATTCAAACAACACAAAATTAAGCACCATGCCAAAACTTACCTCGCGGACGTAGCTCTGCAAAACCAAAGGCATTGCCGAAACAGCCACATCAACCAGTCCATAATTCAAAGGCTGTTGAGGCGAACGCAAGCTCTCAAGATGTTTGACAATGCTGGTAGCACAGAGGCACAGAAGGGGAAATCTAACACCAGCCTCTAATAGTAGAACATGTTTCCGTGCCGGCCGCAATGGAAGACTTGGAAATGTCAGAGGCATGCAGCTTCTGAAGTTTGAGGACATGGCGATCCGGCACACAACGTTGCAAAGAAACTCATGAACTGCGAAAGCAAGGGAACAAGGGCCCAGAAGACCAAAGACGGGGCGAGAAATGCCTGGCGCCTGCGCCCAAAGCCCTCTTCATCAATCCAGCGAAAAATTCCGACATACCTCATGGCTACCTGCTGCCTGTCAGGTTTACCTGGTAAGCCCAAACCCTAAACTCTGCACCCTAAACCCTAAACCCTAAAGCTTGTGGCCTTTCTGGGCAACCTGCGCCTTCTCCCTTTCTTGGGCTCCCGGGCGCCGCCGCGGAGGCGCAGCACCAGGTGCAGCGTGGACTCCTCTTGGTTTCAGGATTGTGTGTAGCTCCGTGTGTGTACAGGCGTCCAGTTTTGCGAGGACGGCCGCGAAGCGGTTATATTTTTGCTCCAACCTCGTTATGTGCCTTGCTAAGTGCCGGTGATCTTTTGCGCCATCGGCTTAAGGGCCCCTGATTGTTTGATTGGCATGTAGGCTTTATCAGGCCGAATCCGGAAAACATCAATGTGCTTGTTTTTGCGATTGCACTGCGACTGCGTGGCCTTCTGGATGTTGTAGTCACTGAGGGTGCGGCCGTCCTGCCACGATGCTAATCGCATCTTGCTGAGTAGAGCACTGCAAACACCGGGTCCCGGCCACAACACAGCATGAGGGAGCCTCCAACTGCTTGCCGGCGAAGATCAAGCGCTGCTGGTCGGGAGGGATGCCTTCCTAGGCGTGGAACGAGGTCTCATGTGTGATGATGCTGATTGATGGCATGTTGATGGCATGTTGATGGCATGTTGATGGCATGTTGATGGCATGTTGATGGCATGTTGATGGCTCAGGGAGCGTCTTTGTCCTGGATCTTGGCCTGGCAAACAGCGGCAGCCCGCTGCGACATAAGTTGTGAAGCACACGACTGGCCTTCACGTTGTCGATGGTGTCAGACGCCTCGAATGCGGATGTCTTTCGGGGACCTGGGGCCCCTACTTTGGAGTGCTTCCTGCTCCATCCCTACCTCGACATCCAGCGTGATAGTCTTCCCCGTCAGCGTCTTGACCTCGCTACCCACCGTCTCTCTCTTAGCAGCCGCGACAGCCCGAAAATCTCAATTCGAGCTGGGACCGAAGCGAAGATTTGCATGGCTCCCAAGTGGCTCGCAAGCCCGGGCCCCCCGCCCCTATTCGACTCGACGCCTCTTGAGAAGATCTGACAACGGAACGGAATCGGGCCGCGTTGCTTTGGGCTCACAGGATGTTGTTGCCAGTTGGCAACTCGAAGAGGCGAGCAAGTCAAAGCACCTTGAGATTTCGCTGCGACAGGCAGTGCTGCAAGTCCAGCCGCTCACATGTCCATGAGGTCGTAGGACATAGAGCCCGCAGGACGTTCTGCCAAGGAAGCGTGCTGTACCGGTAGAACGGGCCAACAAAGAGCTGACAAAACCAAGCAGGAAGGGCAAGAGCGAAAACGAAAACCCCCCTTCCCCAATCCTCACCTGCGGAAACATCCAGCACACTCGTCTTGCGGACGTAGGACTCGCTCGTCACCACCTCGGAACAGCGGACCTTGTTTCCTGTCACCCTTCGACTCCAAAGACTGCTCTACCTCCGATACCCACTGCTCCCTCCGCCGTTCTCTCCTTCTTGCCCTCCCCCCCCCCCCTCTGTCCCTTTCTGCTCTCCGTTCTGCTCTGTTCTGCTCTGCTCTCCGCACCTCTTGCTCGAAGCCGCTGATCCTGGCACCGCCAACTTGGTCCATGTAAAGCCCTGTCTGAACACTGCTGAAAGCTCCTAAGTCGCTCAAGGATGAAGGTGCCTCTGAGACAGCTCCATGATCTGGCTCAGCTTTCCCTCGGGTCGGGAGATTTGAGGCAGGCAGAGGAAGATCTTGAGCACCCTCTGTTCAGTAGTTTCTTTTTTTCTCCACTTTAGGGGCTTTAATACTAAAGAGGCTTAGAGAGGAGGCACCCCCCTTTGCCTCGAGCGTCTGCATCATGTCCATGTCCAGGTCCTCTGCGTCCTCGAAGGACACATTGCCGGTGCGCTGGTCGATCCTGGCCTGCCCCCCCCAAGAGCCCAAACGGTCGGACGGAGGAGAAGGGGGTGGCTCTAAGTGCCGGGGCCTCCTTATCAGGGCTGATTTCAGGGAGTGGAGGGTGCGGGGGCCTAGAGAAGATCTCCCTGTTCCCTGTGCAGTGCAGCAGTTTCGTTTGCATCGCGCAGCCTGAATCTCACCCTCCGAGATCATGTCGAAGAGCACGGCCTCGGCCTGGCCAAAGGCCCCCGAAATATCAGCCACCACCGTCACGGGCTGATAACTCCCCTCCTCTCCTCTCCCCTCCTCTCCCCTCCTCTCCCTTCCCCTTCCCCTTCCCCTTCCCCTTCCCTTTCCCTTTCCCCCGCCTCGGTATGATCACCTTGCAGACCGGCCTCTGTGCAACCGAAAAGATGCATCCAGCTCGCGGCTGGACTCTGCTGAACTCTGGTTGCTTGAGGCCTCGGTGGCGATCTCTGCCAGCGACAGCGTCAGGTACCTGAAGTCCAAGTGTACGTACTCTTGACTGAGCATTCACCATGCAGCCATGCATTTGAGGCGCAAAAAGGCCCCAAAGCTGGCAAAGCTGCTGCGGCTCACGTCTTGGTCAAGGTCAGGATCTTGTGTCTCCTCATTGACGAGAGAACCTGGCAGAGAGGCGAGTAGCTGGAAGTGAGGCGCAAGATGCTGAAGCGGCTTAAATCGGAGCTTCTCTGGGCTTCTTCCCCTGGCCTGTTTGACCAAGCCCATATTCTGGTCCGCCTAATGGGAAAAAGGGCGACGCAGGGCACAGGCGGGCACTGGAGCGCAACCCGTCACGAACCGAGTTCTGCAAGTGCCCACCTCTATGGCCGGCTGCTTCTCTTCAATGATCCTCTGCATTGCGATGGCATCAGCAGCCTTGAAGGCCTGCGAGGGGATTGGCCTTGCGCCTTACTCTTTCATCCCATTACATCTCTTTGTATCATCTCTGCTTGTAGATATGCGTACAACATACCATTTCGCACCGCTGTCGAAATGAACCGTCTACTTGATAGCGCGCGAGGGGAACCGGCTCAAGTTGCCTCTGCAATGTCCAGAACGTAGCTCGGGCTCTTCGAATACCTGAGAGCATCACCCTGTCCTGAACCCGTGACAGAAAAGTAGAGTAGAGTCGTAGAGACCATGTTCAAAAGGTCTCCACCTCACGAGGATGTGCGAGGTGTAGATCGGCAGCATTTTGACCTCACCATGCACCTGCAAAAATGGGTCCAAACAGAGAAGCCCCGTTTCTTGCTGCCCCCCTTGCCCAGCCTTGAGGCACAGCAGCACGTACTTCTTGTACGCGTCCGCCTGGGCCGTAGCTCTCGAATTCTCTCACAAAAGCAAATGATGCTTCGGGGGGGAACTTCTTTGGGCCGATCTTGGGCTCAGGGGCGCGGGCCTGGATGGCACTCAAACAGGATGCAGGGCCTCAGGGCTCGAGACAAGCCTTTTGCTGTGAAGAAACCCGAGTGAGTCGTACATGCTCTAAAGAGCATGATCTTATCTCACATCTGCTAAGTGAGACAAGGCGCAGGTGAGGACAACCAACAGGAACTGCAGGGCTTTGAGGAACTCCCGCATTCCTTTCCGAGCTTGATGTGTCGACAAATTTCAGCCGCTTAAGCCGTTTCAGCCCTTTCAGCTTGAACTTTGGCAAGGAGTGTCCCAAGTGCCGCAGGTGACCACGCGGATTCTCTCATTTTTTCATGTCCATCGACGCTTAGCTCCAGCAGCTCGCGCGTCATCTGCGACCTCAGTTACTTGGACCATTCTGAGACTCAGCTCGCAACAGCTCGCACAGCTCACAAACCTAACACCGCAGAGTTTTAACTCCAAGCGAGCTCCCCCCCCGGCAGCTTGGCATCGTCTGACAATGAGCACGGCACCATTGCACAGAAACCTAGACCCACAGATGCGAGAGCCAGCAGTTGTTCTGCTGGGTCAGCACCTACACTGTACACTCTGTACACTCTGCACACCAAGGATGTCGACGATCGACTCGCAGGTGCTTCGACACTTCGCCAGTGTGCTGCAAACAGCCTGCGACGGCTCCGTCACATCCCCCAAACACAGCCGGGTGCGGCGCAGCGCCGCCTCTGCAGCCTGCGTGGCCCTTGCCACGTCCACGGCAGAGGTCGGCGAGAGGCACCTCAGGAGATGCTGCGCCTGCGCCACCTCGGACTCGGCGCCCAGTGGCTCAGCAAAGCGCCTTACCAATACTTCTCCGCGGTCCGTGATGAGGCGGAACTCGCCAGACTGTCAAGGGCAGGGAAGGCAAGATTGGCAAGATGCAGCTGCTGCAGCTTCAACAAAAGAAGCACACTGCTACTTGTCCGCCAATTTTTCTAGTAGAATGGATGTTCCCAGCCTTCCCCAGCTCCGACGCGTTCTGGGCCTCGAACTCCATGCGGGCTCCCTTTGCGAAAAGCACGCGCGCCCGACGCCGCTCACCCCACCGAAAGACGGTGAGCTGAGCAAAGGCATCTGCAAGCTCTGCCTCATGCAGCCAACCTCCCACAAACTGGCCGATGTCAGACTTGACCGGAACCCATCCCGGGCATCCCGGGCATCCCGGACCCGCCGGACCCTCACAGTCATTCTGGCGAAGCCACGACACGGCCTCCTGCACAAGGGAGATCAGCCTGCAGGAGAAGGCCGAGTCTCCGGGTGGGAGCAGGTCCGCGCACAGGATGTCCGGCAGCTCCCACTCCATGTTCGCAGAAACCAGCTTCCAGAAGCCGCCTTTCAGGGAGGACTCCAGGAAGGCCCACTGGCACTGGCCATCATCAAAGGCTTCCACACTCGCCTCGTTCTGGCCCATGCGTATTGTTGAGAGTGGTGTCCAGGAAAGCATCACTGGACCTTCGCCAAAGGTACCCATACGCGCAGCTGGAGAGATACTGTCGCTGCTGTGATGGGACGCGCCGTCCCTAAACTCGGGAAGCGGCACCGTCACGCAGGTGCCGCCATCGAGAACTTGGCCGCTCGCAAGGCACTGCCGCAATTTTTCTGCAAGGCCCTGTATTACGCCAACGCTCTGACCGGATTCGCAGCTCTGTCGCAGCAAAGCAATCAGCAGAGGGTGGACCCACGCAACCTCAACCCATTCCAAGGACTCAACCGCAAAGCACTGCACCTGCTTGACACATTCGTGGAGGATCCCAGCAGCTCGATCCGAGCTGCGAAAGAGCCGCCGCGGGCCTGGCCCTTCCAACCCGTCCTCAGCATCAGCCGTCTCAGCCTTCTCAGCCTGCACTTCCTGCAGACGAACTGTGGAGGACCCGGTCGCCCGAAGCCACTGGACTGCAAATGTCCTTCCGTGCGGGGCCAGCAGCACACGAGCCGAACCATCCAAGGAAGAAACTTCCACGCTTCCATCCTCATGGGCTTCAGCGGCTTCAACATGTGATGGCCACACTACGCATGTGGGCTTGGTAAAGCTCTGGCAAAGCTCGGCTGGCTGCAGAGATGATGGATATGGGTGGAACTGATCCCTCACAGCTGCCGCCGCCATGATCTTGGCACGCAGGTCTGTTGCTCCGTACTGGGGGGAGCAAGTTGACAACAACCGCTGGCGCCGGCCATCGGGACCGAAGAAAGTTGCCTTTGCTGCCGTGGGCGGATGCAGAATGACCGCAGAGCCGTCGCTGAAGGTCGCTTCGGCCCGGCCGCTGACGTAGAGAACCAGCCGCTCGATGGCCCACTTCCCCGATGAGGGCGAGGGCGAACCCGGCATCAGACGACTTCTGACATCTAAGTTGGATAAGTAAGGGGTAATGGGCAGGGGTATATAGGACTGCTTCTCTGACCTGGCTCATTGGACTTGTTGTGCATGCCCTGCACTTCTTTTCTTGGTTAAGCTTCATTAAGCCCAGGAGTACCCAATGTGTCGAAGGCATGCCGCGCAGAGACCTTGCTTGTCCGTGCACTTCTGACAGAGCTGAGCTGGTGGCGCCAGCGCCAAAGCGGATTGAGCGACCTGAGAGAATCCCAGAGATTCTGAGAAGCACGGCTTTCTGAACATGTCCCACACACAGTGATGTCAAAAGTTGCTTGCCTTTAGTGAAAGAAATCGCGGGACAAAAGAAGGGAAAAAAGATATAAACCTGTCATCATGGTACCAGCCCCCTTGACCTCGAAATCCGTTCGATTCCGAAAACCTACTTTTACTGGACACCGGCCTCGCCGGCCTCGCCGGCCTCCCGCTCTTCGGCACCCGCTTGGCACATCAGGTCTTTGTCGCCTTTGTCGCCTTGATCCCCCTCAGGCGGAACCTGGAGAGCAGCCCAGCCAGCTTGTTTTGCTCGCAGCAAAGCTGCAATTAATTTAGCTCATTGAAGGTGCTGAGAGACTGCACATGTGCGAAAAGGTAAAAGCACCTGCAGCACGTGGCAGTACGCGGCATGTAAACAAGGTGCTCTGATGTGACAAAAGGCAGAATGCTGAATTGACTTCCGCGGGAAACGACTGTGATCCTACTCGCGTCGACCCACTTCTGCGGCGAAGCATCCATGAACGCATTCCCTGTTTTCAGCCACCGCCGATCAGAGCGACCGAAACCCCATTCCATGACACATTCAGTACACGTAGTTGATGTGGTGATGCAGCACTGAAAGACACAATCCATGAATGCGCGTGCATGCGCTTACAACCAATGTTCCGACACCACGCGTAATTATCGGGCTGCGCGATGCAAACGCCCTCGCGGGGCAAATTTCAATGCTGAAACGAGAAGTGCAGGGATCCTCAACAAATCGATCTTCTAGCGCTTGGAATCGCTGTCCGCAACGCGTGCCTTCAAGTGGTCGTTTTGGATCTGGATGGGCTCGGCGTACCACGCCTCCCTGGAAGCCAAGCGCTCCAAGGAGGCCCCCTTGGGCTTCTCGCCTTCGGCTCCTTTTGCCCCTTTCGGCACGGCGGGCGCAGCCGGCGCAGCCGGCGCAGCCGGCGCAGCTGGCGCAGCTGGCGCAGCTGGCGCAGCTGGCACCGGGCAGCTCGTCACCGCAATCTCTTCACAGTCAAAGGCCTTCCCACACCCACACAGCACGCCAGCACTCGTTGCGTTGCAATAGCCTCTTTACCATCCCTGAAAAACACTCGGCCTCCTTCTCAGGGGCAGGCTCAGCCTTCTTTGGCTCCTGTACATTTCATTGCGTATGGTATTATTGCAGCTGCGGCGAGCTTCGCACAAGACACGTGCGCAGATGCTACGTTGCCTTGCCTTGTCAGAAATTTTGAGCAGAGGCCAAATACAGCGCTGGACAAAGACATGTCTAACACCATGAAGCACGTCTCAATTTTGAAGCGAGCCTGGAGGCCAGGCACTGCATCAGGAGCGCACGAAACGCAGGACACCCTGAGAGCATCTGCAAAGCGTCTAAAGTGCAAACTGTGTAACCATGAGACACATCTCAAGAACGAGCAAGTAGCAGTAGCATGGAGTAGCGTGGGGCGAAGCCTCACAGCACATTGGAGGACTGCCACAACCTCCGCCGTCGACGTCGAAACCTCTGCACGGTGGCCCAACGCTGGGTCAGGATGGAACGGTTGCAACGTCTCAAAAAAAAAACGGTCCTAGGAATGGTACGATTTTCCTCTGAGGTCCGGTGCCATCTCGACCGACGTGCGATGGAAACGGCCTGGAGCTCGGCCCTGCTCTTGGGCACGCGCCACCTCACATATCCCCCGCACATCCCCACATCGCATCACATTAATCTCAACACTCAGAAAAGACGCACGTAACTGTGAATGCTTCCCCAAAGCCTCTGCCGACAAGTCGAAGCAGACGGAGGCCAGCACCTGAACTTCAGAGTTCTGTGGAGCTTCCCCTTTCCACCGCTTCGAAGTTCGGGAGGCCTGCAGTCGGCCCTTGCGGCCCTCTGGCCGGGAAGCCAGCAGCACCCAGAACGGCAGCCGAGCCATCGCCTCAAGCACACAGCATGCGGCAGTTTTTTTTGGGCTTGCTTCGCCCCCCCCTTCGGCCGCACCTGACCCGGCGCCTCGAACAGCATGGCCTTACCTCTCGGACTGTCCGACTAAAACAATCAGGAAGATGCACTAGATGTCTAAGAGCTCCTACCACAGCTTGAGTAGACACGTTGAGACCTAACCGTTCACAGCACCTTGCCATTCCTGGGCCACCTTATTCATGGAAATATTGAGTTTCTCGTCAATTTCGTAAAGGATAAGCAAGGAAAACCTGTGTTACGGTTGCACTTACCAACAAGTCAGGAAAGACCTTCGTCTACAAATAAACTACCTCATGTCTATGTCTGGCTCTTGTCGGCAAGAAGAAACACTCCGTTTCCCTTTCAGACGTACTCCGTGCAAAAAGCGAAAGTATGAGTAAATCGATGATAGACTGGTACGCTCCAATTGAAACACGTTTCGCCAGCATGCTCTTAAAGATGGCTTGGCTGTCATTGCGCGCATTTGACGAGGCAGGAGGGGAGCATCATGAGCATCAGCTGGGTACGTTTCCGGCCACATGGCGCCCCCTGACAAGACCAACTGCCCCAATGATTGTGCCCATTTGACGAGGCAGGAGGAAAGCATCATGAGCATCAGACGGGTACATTTCAGGCAACCAACTGCCCCAGTGAGTGCGCGCATTTGACGAGGCAGGAGGGTAGTATCATGAGCATCAGCCGGGTACATTTCCGGCCACATGGCGCCCCCTAGACTCCGGATGATGCAAAACCAACTGCCCCAGTGATTGCGCGCATTTGACGAGGGAGGAGGGGAGCATCATGAGCATCAGTTGGGCACATTTCCGGCCACATGGCGCCCCCTAGACTCGAGATGTTGCAAGACCAACTGCCCCAGTGATTGCGCCCATTTGACGAGGCAGGAGGGGGAGCATCATGAGCATCAGCCGGGTACATTTCCGGCCACATGGCGCCCCCTAGACTCCAGATGTTGCAAAACCAACTGCCCCAGTGATTGCGCGCATTTGACGAGGCAGGAGGGGAGCATCATGAGCATCAGCCGGGTACATTTCCGGCCACATGGCGCCCCCTAGACTCCAGATGTTGCAAAACCAACTGCCCCAGTGATTGCGCACACTTCACGAGGCAGGAGGGGAGCATCATGAGCATCAGCTGGGTTCATTTCCGGCCACATGGCGCCCCCAAGACTCCAGATGTTGCAAAACCAACTGCCCCAGTGATTGCGCACATTTCACGAGGCAGGAGAGCATCATGAGCATCAGCTGGGCACATTTCTGGCCACATGGCGCCCCCTAGACTCCAGATGTTGCAAAACCAACTGCCCCAGTGATTGAGGGGAGCATCATGAGCATCAGCTGGGTACATTTCCGGCCACATGGCGCCCCCAAGACTCCAGATGTTGCAAAACCATCTGCCCCAGTGACTGCGCACATTTCACGAGGCAGGAGGGGAGCAGCATGAGCATCAGCTGGGTACGTTTCCGGCCACATGGCGCCCCCTGGACTCCAGATGTTACAAGACCAACTGCCCCAATGATTGTGCCCATTTGACGAGGCAGGAGGAAAGCATCATGAGCATCAGACGGATACATTTCAGGCAACCAACTGCCCCAGTGATTGCGCGCATTTGACGAGGCAGGAGGGGAGCATCATGAGCATCAGCCGGGTACATTTCCAGCCACATGGCGCCCCTGGACTCCAGATGTTACAAGACCAACTGCCCCAATGATTGCGCCCATTTAACGAGGCAGGAGGAAAGCATCATGAGCATCAGACGGGTACATTTCAGGCCACATGGCGCCCCCTAGACTCCAGATGTCGCAAAACCAACTGCCCCAGTGAGTGCGCGCATTTGACGAGGCAGGAGGGGAGTATCATGAGCATCAGCGGGTACATTTCCGGCCACATGGCGCCCATAGATACCGGATGTTGCAAAACCAACTGTCCCAGTGATTGCGCGCATTTGACGAGGCAGGAAGGGAGCATCATGAGCATCAGCCGGGTACATTTGCGGCGAATGGCGCCCCGGAGACTCCAGATGTTTCAAAACCAACTGCCCCAGTGATTGCGCGCATTTGACGAGGCAGGAGGGGAGCATCATGAGCATCAGCCGGGTACATTTCCGGCCACATGGCGCCCCCTAGACTCCAGATGTTGCAAAACCAACTGCCCCGGTGATTGCGCGCATTTGACGAGGCAGGAGGGGAGCATCATGAGCATCAGCCGGGTCACATGGCGCCCCCTAGACTCGGCGTAGTTTTTCGTTAGGGGAAGAGGGCAGACGTAGCCATTCGCAATATTGGCCCCGGCATTGCAACGTCACACTTTGGTGGCAAATGTTCTGTTCTTGAAAAGTCTCTTAAACGCAGCATCTTGTTTGACGCAGAGCGCGGGGACAGTTTCTAAGTTGTACCCGTTTGACCAACTTGAAGCCGAACTGTCGCGAACCGGGGAAACCCTGGAAGGCCTCGGCCCCCGAAGCGCACGGTGCTCGGCGCGCTTGCCTCCAAGGGAGCCTCTCAGGCACAAACGTGCATTGAAGCACGTCTCCCGTTGGCCACGAGACATGCCCGTGGCTCGAAACAACGAAAGAGTCATATCCACAAAGCTCCTCAACGCACTTCGTTTTAGTTTTCATCATTATCTGACTGAACGACTGCTTTCTCCGCACCTACAAAGCGCGCATGGCTTGCTAGCATACCCAGCGTGTTGCATGGAGCTGGTCGGAATCTTCGGTCACAAGAGATACACAGGTACATCGAAGTACCAATGGTATGGGGCTGGGATTCTGGCTCTGTGGAAAGCTCGGAAGCCCCGCCTGCACAAGAGGGGCCACCAGCTCTGGCGCAAAGTCCAGGGCGCAAAGAGCCAGCACGGGATCCTGCAGCACGTGAAGAGCGACCTCTCAGGTTTTCTGTTGCCTTAGCCGTTTGGGGAAGGTCTCGAAGTCCCCGTAGAGTCCTGGAGCTTGGAAGACTTCGCGTCTTCTCGCCTTGAGAATCGACAAAGCTACCGAAGCTTCTGAAGCCAAGAACAAAACTGCCTCCCCGCCTCTGCGCCAAATCCATGGCAGCAAACTCCAAGGAAAGCACCGTGGCTTGGCTGCGCGGTGCCATGCTTGAGTCTTGCCCCAGTGTCCCCACTTGTTGCTACCCGTACCAGATGAATCCTCCAATTAGGATGCCCTGAAACCTGTGCAAAGGGTGCGAAGGGTGTTGACGGTGTTGGGACTCGTGCTGAGTTTTTGGAAGTCATTGGCCCTGCATGGGCAGCTGGCACTGTCTGTTGCGGTCCGCAGGCCTCACTCGGTTTGTTGTCAGCACTGCCCCACAGGTTCCTACAGTATGAGTGGTGGCGTTGACCACGAGCCAACAATGGCTGCACGATTATTTTTGGCTTGTAATACTGACGCGACTCAGCAGGGCAAGGGCAGCAACAAGGCAACGCGCACCGATTCGCACCAGCGCTCCGTAGTAGAAGTAGCTCAAGAAGCCTGGCCCCATCTAGCCCCGTGCAGCCCATGACGCGCTTGCATTCCTCTGGACAAGCACTCACAAACAGGCCCTCGGGGGCTCTGAGGTGTCACTTGGGCAGGACTGCCGTTGCCAGCGCTGTTGCCTTGTGGGGGACACCGCTGCATTTCCACCAAAAAGACTCTTCAAAGAGATGCCCAGCAGTGTGCAGCTGCTGGGCATTGCACCGGGCTCCAAGGGCCGAGCTAGCAGAGATATCGAAGATGGGCTGATCGAGGAGCCGCGCCGCAAGGTGGTAGACCTCCACTATCCGCAACCTCCCTGTCTGGTGTCGTGATGCAGGGCGGACACTGGTTGGGCTTTTGCCGGCCTGGTGCACTTGAAGCTGGAGGTGTGGGAGGTTTGGGAGCTTTGGCAGGTTTGGGACGCTTGGAACCATTATGAAGTTCTCTGCAAAGTTTCCACCAGGGTAGAGCTGACAAAAAAGGGGCACAACCAATCAAGCTGCGCCTTCACCTTCAGGCAAACCCGAAGGAACTCCGCGTGCACGGGCGTCTGAGATGCAGAAAGGGCTCAGAGCTGAGAGAAGCAGAAACGGCCGCTCCCGAATGCTCCGGCTCCGGGCTCCCGCACCAAGGTCTCCGGCGTGTCCTGCAGCTTCTCGAGGGCCGCGCGCAACGGAGGCAGGCTTTTCAGCATGGCCTGCACGAGGCGAGTATGACATGACTTTATGAGCGGAGTCCCCACAGTGTGCCGTGCGGTGCCGTCCTGCTGCCCGAGGTCGATGGCCATCTGCGAGAAGCTCCGGCAGACCGCCGTCATTGGAGAGGCAGCTTTCTTGGCCTCTCAGCTCAGCTCCGGAGCTCCCCTTGTCCCCGCAATCGTCCACAAAACCCACACCATGCTCTCCATGCTCTCCGAATGCTCTCCCGGGCCTGGAGTCCATCTGCGACTTGGAGGAAGTTGCAGATGAAAGCCTCTTTTCCCAAGAACTTTGTTGCATCTGACTCGCATCCTCTGGCAGAGACCCCAACGAAGGTCGCTCGCTGGTTTGCGAAGACGCCCGCGCTGAGCTGCGCCTCCGATTTGAACATCCACTCATCTTGGGTTTCATTTTAAGTCGCCCCATGTCGCCCCGCGCCAACTCTGGCAGGTCGCGCAAGCCTGGAGCAGGTAGGCCGCTCCCAGTGTGCACTGCCTGGCGACATTAGCGACCCCGACTTTCCCTTGCAAGGAATATCTGAGAAGACGCCTCTTAGAGTCTTCAGAGTCTTAGAGTCTAAGAGCCGGGCACGGGATCCAGCGCTTGCAGGGCTTGATCGATTTGGGAGGCATTCGCCTTCGCGGCAGCGGCACGACCCGAATACGGGAGCGTCAACGATGCAACGATGCGCTTCGGAGCATGGCACATTCCCGAGGAACTGTTGGTTCAATCAAAGGTGTTGCGGACCGTCTCTACCCACCCACCGAACTTGTCACAACTTTGCCTCCGTTGGGTGTTCGGATTCGTGGCCCAGCACACGTAGACGACTGAAAAGCCCACTTCATGAACGTTGTGGTGGGGCATTATTTGCTGCGACAAAGAGATCAAAACAAATCGGAAGTGAACTTGAAGGGACTGAAATCCTTTCAGCAGCCGTCAGCGCAACGCAAAGATCCTGTCATGAACCCCGCATCAATCTCCTGCACTGATGACTGAACTCTAGAATTAGCAAACTCCCTCAACTGCGCAATCTTTGAACTTGGAATAGCAAACCTACTCATGATTAAGGGTAGTCCACTGCTAAGTACCATATAGACATAATGTTTGGTTGCACTGCTATGCAGTGTAAGCACTGACTCGCCCCAGAGCCCCTGGAGTTAATGGGCAAACCTGACCCTCTTCGTCTGAGGTTTTTCCCTCAACTTCCCTTAAGTCCCCTCATAAAGTCTGAAGACCGCTATCTGGGCCTTGAGGGTCTCCTGCTCGTGTCTCAGGAAGTCCTGGCCGCGCGACAAAGTGACCCTCATCGCCTAGGGTAGGTTGAGGTGCAACGAACGGAAGTGAGAAGGGAATTGGGGAACTCACTTCTTTCCACAATAGGCAGAGGAGAGCAGTGCCAGCAGACTTGCATTACAACCCTGCAGGAAACTGAAAAAGGCGCTTCCGGAGACAAAACTGAAGGAATCGATTTCAGATGCGAAGCCTACGAGGCAGAGGATAACCTGTCGCAGTCCTTGAGCTTCTTGAGGTCGCTCTCATTCCTTTCGAAAGCAACTAGGCACAGGAAGACTTGCAAGAAGCTGCAGAAGCTGCAGAAGCCTTGACATGTTCAAAGTCTCACTTCATCACCCCTGACCCATGACTTGGCCGAGGCTCTGCGTCGAGAGCGTATGAATCTGATGGACGATGCTGTCCATGCCTATGTTGCCTGGTGCACAAGAAGGCTGTCGAGCACATCCATGCCGCGCAAGCTGAAACCCCAAAGCTTGCAAAACAACACGAACCAAGAAAAACAACGAGACAACCTACAGCCCCAAGGAAGGGTCCGTACTCCTTGAAACTCGAAAACAATGAACTCGTGTGCCGCCCGGGCACTGCTTGGAGGACCGACCCTGGTGCCTCCTTGGCCATCGCTCCGCCCCGACTGCACTTCGGGGGGGCACAAACAGCTGCAAGATGCACGGGGAGGGGCCTTTCTCCTATTTTTTGGAGTCCCTCTTTGGGTCTAGTTACTTCTCTCACGGTGGAGGCCACGTGGGACCCACAGACTCGGGGGGGAGGTTGCAGTTCAACCACTTCAACATATGTCAACCATGTTCTGCCAGGTGGTTGGTTTGACATGATACGAAAAACTCGATTTCGGATGCTGGCACGAATCGAAGAGTCGGAATCCCGAGTCTTGCAAGATATGAAGCCAGCCCGTGCTATTTGCAGCCTGAGGTGTTGGGTGCGGTTTTCAGGCCCTAAACCCTGCCTACAAAGTAGACATGACCCTACATACGAAGTAGACATGTTTGAGGCTGTGTCAGGCCAAGGCGGCAATACATTTAGCCAGCCTCGAATACTGCATTTGGGCATGTTCCTCTTTATTCGGGCCAAGAAAGGCATGAATCATGTCTATGTTTTTGGGTTCAGATTCATGGTGCTACGTGACGACCTATGAAGGGGCCAGCACTGACGAGGTTTAGGGTAACCCTAAACGCCTGTCGAATTTTGGGTCGCGTTGTGGTTTCACGCCGTTTTCCTTCTCTATCTTAAGCTTCAGATGCAAGGGCGTGCGCACGCAGAATGCTACGGCTCTCTGCGAAGAAGATGCGCTGCCAAGCACATGTCGCCACAATTTCCCCACCTACGGCGCAACGCGCCCATGATGCGAAGATAGTGCTTGTCACCTAAGGTAACGTTCGACATTCCACACAAACTACTAATTGACTTTCTCACCTACTCGCTCTGACTCGTTGATTGACTCGCGGATTCCCGTAGAGGGGCACTCTTATGACGCTATCGACGCTTTGACTTGCGCTGCAGCTTGCGCAAGCGACTCGGCTTCGACGTGCTCAGACCAAGAGATAAACCAAATCACAACGGAAGCACGAGCTCGCGAAGCTGTCCGAACAGCAACAGGCCGCGACTGCTTCACTACGAGAAATTGGACCAGCGATTGTCAACTGCCGCCCGATGGGCATCGTTGCTGAGTGCCAGTATCGTGAGTTTGCTGACCCGGGTCGTCCCTGCGAAACCCCCGCCGTTCCTGGCTGGGCAAAGGCTTGCCCTTGTTTGCCCGGGCGTACATGCTCCTCCCACAGGTTGGGACAGTGTGCGCTGGCACTGCCGCTTGAGCAGAGGAAGCACGATCACCAGCACAGCTTAAGTGCACGGCTGAACAACAAGAATGATTGGAGACTGTCCAGATTGGTTTCTGGCTCAGACCGAAATCGCAGCCATGTATGCTGACGATATCAGTGCTTCGGCTCCCTGTGGAATCTGTTTCAAGCGCTTGCGTAAGTTACCATACCCTCATGGAACAAATTTGGCTCGGAACATTCTTAAAACAAAACCTTGCCCTCACAAATCCCAATACCCCAAGTCCAAGTCAAAGAAATCATGGCCTCTTGAAGGTCCAAATCGTAGTCGTCGAATTGTATCTCCGAGGCCACCCAAGACTTGTAAGCTTGACAGTGAGTGGTGCGCGTGTTTGGGTGTGTGCGTGCGTGTGGGTGTGTGTGACACGCCTGGCGCTGTCAGGGCTGGCAGGCTTACAGCCATCTCGAATTCGAAGTGACTCCACTCTATGGCCAGATTGAGAGCCTGCCATCCCTTGGAGGAGCTGCAAACCGATGCAGTGGCGGGGTCATGTCTGTGGGCGGCGACAGAGGTGCATAGTCTGCATGGTGCTATGCTTCAGGTGACTCGTTCATGACCGGGCGGCGGTGTCGGAAAGCTGGGAAGACGTGGGCGTTGTCTGCTCCACCAGCTGCCTGAGCGACGCTCTGGATGAGGGAGCAGGAACTACAGCAGCAAGGCTTGGCGGTCTTTGGGGTACGGTAGGGGGGTTTCGGGGTTTGGGATTCGGTTCAGCCTCAAACTCTCAAACCACTGAAAGCTCAACGCACTGGTTCAGCAACTTAGTTGAGAGGGTGTTTTGAACAATGCAATGGCAGTACTTGCAAGCGAGCTGCGAAGCGGTAAACACACTGAGGTGGCTGTAGAATCCTTGGGTCCGCAAGTTTGAGAGTGGCATTTGGAGACGTGGGCTTGGGCTTTAAACTGGCATCAATGAAGAATCGCTTATTTGGGGACTTTTTGACATAAGGGTAACTCTAAACAATACGTCTGTCGGGACTTAAGGTGTCGTCGGCTCAGGTGAACGAATCATTTTTGCCGCGCAACCAGCGGCTGCTCTGCCGACAGGTTCGTCTCCACACCCGGCGCGTAGATGTCCTGCAAGGGGCGTGCCGACAACCTTTGCATTGCCCGCTACGCGTGCCCAAGTCGCTTTCGTCTGCTGTGCTTTGTGGGGGAAAGCAAAACCTTATAGGGATTACAGGGCATGTCCACGATTCCACTGAATTCCACTTACACTTCAACACACGCCCCGTAGCAGAGAACTGCTGGCATGGCATTGACAAGTGGGCGACTGATGCAGCAGACATCAAGTGCCATCAAAAGCGTTTTGTGTGGAAAAGAGGCATTTTGAGAGCCAGGGTCTCTTAAGCCCACGAAAGACACACTTCCTCTGACCCCTTCGTTTTGGTGCCCCCCTGTGCCTCACGGATCTGAGACCGGCCCGTGGCAGCAGAATCCATTGCCAAAAAGGCCCGGTACAGAAGCACCCGACCTTGGGGTGTTCGAGTGTGGGGCGATGCTGCTTTTGGGTGTTGGAACCGTTGGGACTCTGGGGCACCGTAGGGCCGTACGGCAGTGTATGTGAGAAGGGCGAGGTTTGAGGACCCGAGGGTTCGGGGGTTCCGCAGACATATGTGCCCAGTCACTTGCGTCTGGAGGCGGTGACCAGCTCACACGTCCTATACCTGCAGAGCAGTTTGCAACGAGCCGCTACTGGTAGCGAAAGACCTATGCTGCATGCGACCAATGCTGCTTCTTTCCGACGCCAGGACTCGTCCTTGACACTCAGGTCGTGGCCAGATCCCCCTCCCGGCTCCCTCGATACGGCACAAAGGAGCCGCCGACCTGGGGAACGGAACTCGAACCTCGCTTTGTTTATGCTTTAAGCTTTGTTATGCTTTAAGTGTGTTGCTTTAAGTGTGTTGCTTTCTGAATACTTTGTATTTTTGGAAAAAGGGCTCATCGAGGCTCCACCTCCCAGGACCCGTGCTGCCTCAGAGAAGTCCCGCTGCGGGGCCTCTGGGGCAAAAGGATATGACAGAAGCAGGGGCTTTAAAGTTTGCTAAAGTTGTTCAGAGAATTCGGAAAGAAAGTAAAAAAGAGAACGGCGACCGGCTACACTATGGGCCCAGCGCATGGCATCATGGCCGCGATGCGCCGCCACAGCCGCTTCTGCTTGGTGGCCGCCTTGCAGCAAACCGCTTCTGTTTCCCCTTGGTTTTTTGGAAGCTCTCTGCACCTCGAGTTGCATTTTCAGGTCGTCCTGCTGTCCCATGGTGTACCTCGCAAAGGACAAGAAAACAAAGCTAACAAAGCATCACTTCATATACAAGTTCGAATTATTGCGCTCTCGGGTAGCTGCATGGAGCCTCGTCGCCGGGCCGTCTTGAACTTGTCGAAGCGCTTCGCCACGGCCTCTGCCAACAAAGCAAAACAAGCCACCTGCAAATCACGAGGAGACGCAAGATTCAGCACTTCCCTGGCAGCATTTCCTTGGATTGGAGCTCAGGGGACTAGCCGGCTCGTAAGGAGAAGTCATGTCCGCAACGGCTTTTGCTCTCCCGCACGCAGGCTCAGTTAGTTCTCTTCCAGCTACTTGATGAGGATGACACGTGCATGGCAAATGCCGTGAGCACTGCGTCGACTGTGTCGAACTGACGCAAAGTTGAGCGAAGGCTCTATCAGCGAAAGCGCGTTTGGTAGAAAGTGGCAGCGGCACAGCGGCACACGCATGCGTGCACACACTTGTTGTGCGAGCATCTGAGAAGTCTACCAGCTTGCAGTAGCACCCTTCAATTTTCCGGATGTTGACTGCCCCTCTCCTCAACCAGTTGTTGAGGCATAGCCCATCGCAACATATCAGCCCTGCACACCGACATCTTTGAGAAAGATGCTGATGTTGTGCCTTGCCAGCAGGCGCAAAGCCAACGCTGCAGCGTGGATCCCGCGGATCTTGGCTGTGGACAGTGTGACATTGTCGATGGTGGCTTCGAAAGTCGAAGCGTTGGCTTTGACTTCCGTTCGGTTCCCACTGACTGTGTCCAAGTGATCGGCCAGCAGGCCGGCAGGAAGCTGCTTGGAGCGAAGATTGGAGGGGATGGCAGCGGCTACAGCGGATTGAAGCTCCAAGTATGCAACAAACGCGGTGGCCGGCTTCTGCCAGCCACAAAGCCTCAAGGCCAGCGCAATCTGTGCTGCCTGCTGGATGCCTTTTGCGAAAGTCCCCCATCCAACTTGCAACTTTACCTCGCCATGAACAAGCTCACACCCCATCAGCGGCAAGGTGGCCAAATTGACCTCGACATCCTGGCTTGCAAGTGGGGTGCAGGACAAAACCTGCACCAAAGAAGCGGCAACAAAGACTGAGAAACGAGTTATCCTGTCTGCCCACCTTGTAGAAATCGATCTTCACATTCTGCAGTTGCGGAAAGATATCGCCCAGAACTGATCCCACTCGGTTGTACAGCTGTACTTCTAGAATTGGACCCAAAAGGGATCGCAACTTGGCGATGTCGCCTTTGACATCGTTGCGCATCTTTTCTTGTTCTTGTTTGACAAGTTCGACATCTTTACGCATCTTTTCTTGTTCCCGCAGAACATCCGAAATGCCCAAGAAGTCCCGCACAGAGCGGCGCATGTCATCTGCAAAGCTGGACCTAGAAACGCTGACCTTCCGGCTGTAGCCTTTTGCCGGCACACCAGCGAACAGTGTTCCCGGCCATGCGGGATGGAACGCCAGCAACGTCCAGACAAGCAGCCACCAGCGGCCCGTGGTCTGCGCAATCGCCATGCTTCAGCGGCAAGAACATCTAGCCGAGATCTAGCCTAGATCTAGCTGGTTTTGTTAAATCATGTTGTCGAACCTGTTTGCGTGACATCGATGGGATCTCGGGTTCGAGTTTGGGGTGGAGGTCTCTTTGTGCAACATGTTCTGCCTGAGCACATGCATGACTGCTAACGGCAGCCAACGGCAGCGCGTGCAGGTCTGTGTTGCCTTGCGCATTTTTGACATATAGTGACCTGCGCTTTACGGCAAACCTGGTCAACTGAGCGCACGCTAAGCCCCCATAAACCCGCATAAACCCTTATAAACCCTCAATGGCAACGCGAACATCGCACAGGCCCGTCGCATCTGTCGTATCGCATCTTGAATGGAGTCCACCAGAACGAGAGCAATGCTGAGTGAAGGAAGAGACTATACTGGGCCATAGTGGGTTCCCAACCGTTTCTGGCTGGGCAAAGGCTTGCCCTTGTTTTTGCCTGCGCGTACATGCTCCTCGCACTGGATGGGACAGTGCGCACTGGCACTGCCGCTTGAGCAGAGGAAGTACGATCACCAGTACTGCTTAAGTGTACGACAGAACAACAGGAATGATTGGAGACTGGCCAGATTGGTTTCTGGCTCAGACCGAAATCGCGGCCATGTATGCTGATGATATCAGTGTTTCGGTTCCCTGTGGAATCTGTTTCAAGCGCTTGCGTAAGTTACCACACATGTTGGTATATTATGGATCGTAAGCTGTGTGCAAAAGCTGCGCTCAAGGCACGATGGAATACATGCAAGGGTGGGATTCGAGTAGCTCTTCTCGGACTCTGCTCTTCAACCGTTCAACCCCCTAAACCGAGGCCGGGGTGTATGACAGGCAACAGCACTGGGCAGCGAAAAGGGCCCGGCCAGGGGTGAGCACTTTGGATGGGCAAGTCGCCTCCTGCGCACGCCCCTCCTACTCTTGAGATCGCATCCAAAGGACGTTTCAAACCACGGGGACACCCTGAGCCCGCAGCATCCACACGAGCATCACGAGGTGCGGGACGGACCCCTTGCCGCGTGGCCCCAATCCAAAGCTCACATGATCAAGTCCTTGCACATGAGTGATACGTGCGATCCTACAACATGGTTTCTGCTTGGTGCGAAGGGCTTAGGAAGTAGGTCGGCTAGATTCACGACAGTAATCAGCGACAAAAACAAACTCCAAACCAGGAGGGCCTCTGAAAATGATCGGCCCCTCCCCAAATGTCATCCTGAAGGGCCAGCTTTCAGCCATGAAGGCTCAGGTGTGTGGTTTAGGGAGATGCTTCGAGGGCGAAGGCTTCTATAAAGGGTCAGGCTACAGCACCGAGCTGAGTTTGGCAACTTCACTCACTTTCGCGGACCTTCTGTCAAGAAATCTTTTAAGCTGCATTAAAACCCTCGCTAGCAGATGTGTAAACAGCACGTAACCTAATTTCAAGGCCTGATATGCAAAGCGAGGCAGGTGGACAACAGATGCGCTTGAAAAGAGGAAGGTGCACAACATGTAGACCAACATGTGGAGGCAAGGCGTGCAGAGCAAATCCCCGAGCAAGCCATACGCATGAGACTCGCATCATGTGCATATTGCAGATAGCTTAGAGCAGGATGCTCGGAGCCAAAATGTGGTGCAGGGAATCAAAGAGAATAGCGATGCAAACGATGCAAAAACACAACCAAGGTCAAAACAAGGCGAGGCTCTGGGGCATTTACACAGCAATCAACAACAGGATTGACAAGAACAAGTTCCTCATCTATTTACAAAGGCGCACATGACAAAGGCACTGCAGACATTGATTGCCTGAGAAGCCACACCAGAAACGTTGCTGGAAACGATTGTTTGTGTCCTTTGTGGCTCCATGTGAGGGTTTTGGGCTTTCGCACATCATGATGTGGGGAACCTCTCCGATCAACCTCTGAAAAGGCCCTCAATGCCACGCATGTACTGCTCGGAATGACGATCGTGTGGCAATGACGATCCTGTGGCAGCCCTCCCCTGGCTCCCCGACCAGTCAGCCACCGTAGAAGAGAAACAAACGCACAGACTCGCATGAGAATCCTCTGCGTGCCCCGGTTCACGTTCCCTGCGTTGCATGCCCTGCAAGAAACAATTTGCTTCAGAACTGCAGCTGCTTGGGGCTTTGGCGAAAGAGGGACGCGTCGACATCAGCAAGAGCAAAGGATAGCCAAGGCCTTGTTTTTCAGAGCTGCACACAGCTTCGAGGCCTATATGCACTGAATCTGAATTTGAACCCAAGTTTGACTATGCCGCAGTCTGAGAACCGGGCCGCCGGGCAGCTGTCTGCAGTGAGCTTGTCAATCAAATTTGTTGCTGAATGTGGCAGTCGGAGCCGCAGCGCTGGAGCTTGCAACACACAGGGAAGCGAGCTCTAGGTGCAGGATGGTGCAGGATGGTGCAGGGGCGGGGTGTGCACGCAGAAGGCGAGGGCTCTCTGCGAAGATACAGAGCGAGAAAAAAAGAAACCGGCGAGGAGTCAAGTTGTGACCGGGTTCAGCGCTTGGAACATTTGATGTGGTTCCGATTGCAGAGTCGGGATATCGGGGCGACATTTAGGAGAGCTAAGGTATAGGCCAGTAGGCCCAGAGCACTTTGGAGTTTTGGGAATCCTTTTGCACGAGGCTCTCTGAGATCCCTTAAGGACGTCTCTCGTCACGACGCTCGTCTGCCGTGCTAATGGCTCGTTTGAGCTCATGCTGCGTCAGACTCGTCTCACCTCGACTCCCAAGACATGGAGCGTACAAAGTCGCACAAAGGGTCGCAAAGTCGCTACAGACAAGAAAAACGCGCCAACAGCCTCGGTGCAATGGCCGCCAAGTCAGAGTCGCAGGTGGGGACCTTATCTCTCGGGCATCCAAGAACGCGAAGCGTCCTTTTCGATGGCTTAGCTTCGGGCAGTAGGGCGTCTTCGTCTTGTGCATGTGATCCACGAACAAGCAAACATCACCTAAGACAAAAGGCAGCGCGAAAGCAGCGAAATCATCTGCGGCAGGGGCCACAGGAGACTCAATGTGCTACAGCCTGCTACAATGTTGCTGCATATGTCTCCGCATGCTTCCTGCACTTGGGCAGCGGCAGGACTGCTTGCCGAACTTGTCCACTGGCTTATCGGCCTGGGCCAACTTGGCTCCCAGCTCGGCAACTTCTGAGAACTCAAAGGGCAGACAAGGGCAGGGCCGTCTTCCATCTTGAGCCGTACATTTGGTTGCATGTCATTGGAACAACGAAGTCGCCTCAGGAAGCACAAAAGCATACAAAAGCACTACCGCAACGAGCTCTGTCTGACCAGTTAACAGAGGCACACGCGCGTCGCCCGCGCTACCGCTTTCTCCGCAGCTGAAGACAACCTCTTAATGGAGGCTTTTTCTGGCTCTCTCAATGGCGCCACACCGAAGGTAGGCAGCTCTCTCCGTCGCACATGCGGTGCGCCGTGCGCCACATGCGGTGCGCCATGCTGCGCCTCTTCTCCGTCGCCTGGCGTCCTCCGCTCAAACGAGACAGCAATAAACCCATCTTAAAACGGAGATTTCAAGTTTAGGAGAGCAGAACGTCGAGCATGGTTCCACTCTACGCCGTGCTACCCTATCTTCACACACACGTCACTTAAACGGAGTCATCTTGCCTTGGGGTACACGCACAGACTACACGTAGTCACGGGTCCCGTGTTCTAAGTGTTGAAAGGACTGGGCATTGAGTCTTTGACCTGCACAAGTCCTGCTGCCACGAGCGTGCTCTCTGGGAGGTCAATGGAGGTGACGGTGCCTAAAACCTAGGACTGGCCGAGGCAACTGATGGCAACTGAACACCTTGCCGATGCCCAACTCCTTATCACTACTTGCCTGCATTGCACAAGCCTGCACCGTGGCACAATGTCTGCTTTGCCACCTACGCCCAATGCCCAACAAACCCTGAACCAAAACATGGAGTACTAATTGCGGATGGCTCGTCGCTGCTCTGCACACGGCTCCTCTGAGCATCTTTCTTGCAGCTGGGCTGCCCGTGCGGCTTCCCGCACTCCCTCCTCCGTAAGCATGCCTGCAGCTGGGCTTTAATTGGGGAAGTTAGTTTGGGTATTTCACTGTTGAGAGCTTTCAGGGTTTGGGTATGTTTGGGTCTCGTACTTCGCGCAGAACAGATATCGCGGCAAGGCTTCACCTGTAGAGCCAGCGCCAAGGAGAGCCCCCGCAGCACTTTGAGGTTTACAATGACATACAAAAGCCAAGTAGGCCAAGCTTGCACGGAGGTTCCAAGGCTTACACAAATCCGGCCCGGCGCTACCCCAGAACGCCTCTGGAGCTTGAAGTGCAAGCATTGAGCTTCTGGCCGCCAATCAGATATCGAGGGCTTACGGAGCTTTACGGTACCCAAGACCCGAGCTCCTCAACTCAACGCGAACACCACAGAGAAAACGCAACCCCCCATCCCGCACCCGTGAAAGAAAACGTGTGAGGGCCGGGCAAGGTGAGGTCAGAGAGCGACCCAACTCCGGTGCTCCTGCTGCGAGCCCAGGCTGTGGCGGCTAGATTTTTGTTTCTGCGGTGGCATCGATATGGTTTTGCAGGGACCCAAGTTAGTGGCGCGGAGGTATCGAGCAGGTATTGCCAGATTATTGCGCAGGTCTCACGATGACCACGTCACTCCAAATCCCCTACCTTCATTCTAACCCACTCAACTCCGTTCCATTCCCGCCCCACTGATGACAAAACCGTCGTGCACACTTAATTGAAATTCAGCTTCTACTGTGAAATTCCCTTCCGCACTTGTAAGAAGTACCCCATTGATCTTCAATTTTCCTGAATGCATCCCAGGCTTTGACAAGGATCAGCGTACAAGGATCAGCGTACGTCGTAGTCATCGGGGTTCAGGGAGTCAGCCTTTGCTCATGCGTTCACATCCCTTCACCGAAAATTCCGCCTAAAGGCACTCCTGGTCTCGGTGGAGGAGGAGCGAGGTCTGTCGAAGATAGCTTGGAAGCCTTCCTGGCGCAATGGTTCCGGATGGTTTTGGAGCATTCCTCGGGTTAACGGGGATTCGTCTGCGTGGGGGTGAACGGCTGAGGTTGAAGCTTGAAGACCCAGTCCCAATCGCCTGCAGAAGGCTATTCGGCACCAGAGCAACCGTTTCCATTCACCTCTCGGCACATCTCTCGGCCCTTTGCGATGGCCCTACTTTTACTCAATAACCTTCAACCTACCGTGGAATGCCGTGTTGGCCTTCCGCGTGCACTCTTTGGTGCACGAGCTCGGACTTTGCGAGCGGTTGCGCTTGAGCAGCGCTGGGTGTCGTCATCTTCTGGAAGCCGTCATGTATGCCTGCGAGCTCAAACCTACAAGGCCCCCCTGTCTTGCGCCAAGCAGGATTTCCGGGCAATTGCTGTACTCTGCCGCGCCTTCTGGTACTCTTCAGCCTGAGGGGCTGCATGACTGGAACCATTGCTGGGCAACCGTTGCTGGGCAACCATTGCTGGGCAACCATTGTTGGGCAACCATTGTTGGGCGAGCGCTTCGAGACATGCTGTTTGAGAGGCTCCTTCGGGTCCCTCTTCACGTTGAAGTCCTCCAACTGCTGGAAGGCCTCCGCGCTCTGCAAAAGCTGTGGTTTCAGGAAAGGTTCCATTATCAGGGGCCCAACTCTCCCAACTCTCTTCAGAAATGACTGCCGACACTCGCTGAGGACCTGAAGACACCTCTTTCATGTCCCGAACGGGTCTTGGGACATTGGCGCCTTCTGCTTGTCCAAGACTCGGCGGATGCCCGGAGGGTACCGTCCCCGGCAGTGCCAGCTGCCTGCCGAGGCCCAAGCGATCCAAAAAGCGCACATGAACAATCAAGAACAACAAGAAAGCAGCTCTTCCCTTTTCTTTTCTCACGGCTCTGTCACCCACAAGCATGGCCCCAAATCACCGCAAGTCCCGCATGATGTACATATATGCTACATGCTTTCAGCATGGCCACCCCCCCCCCCTCATGGCAAAAGCAGCGGCAGAACCTTGGACGCGCTGTGCATTCTCGAGCTCATCTCGTACGGCAAAGCTGCCGAACTGTTGTCACATCCAGAGCTGATGAAAGTGTGGATGTGCTGCAAATCTTTTTCAGCTGGCCTTGAACGGTACTGCTGCCGTCACCCACCGCCAGCACACACCAGATCAGAGCGAAGCACAGCAAAGGCAGCTAAAGCTGCCGTTGATCTAAATGGTGCTTGATGTGTGAATCATAAGCATGCTTTTCAAACCCGTTGAACATTGCCGTTGCTGTCCCATGAGATTTTTCATTTCCGGCATCCCCCACCATTGGAAACATGGCGCGGCCTCGTTTTCTTGAAATCGGAGCCAAAGCCACATCTCACACCACATGGGGGTGGCCCAGTGATGCTCTGTGGCGTGATAGAGCTTCATTGAGTAGAGGGCACAAATGCAATGGCACGGATTAGCCTAGTGGGCAGGTTTTCACACCCCTAAAGAAAAAGCAGCGAAGAGCGGAAGAAACACCCGAAAAGCACGAGAGCAACCCAGAGCCGCACACGCTGAGCAGTGCCTTGTGTGGCACATGGAAGGGTGCGGCTGTCAGGCACCAGCTCCGTTGCGTCAAAACTATATAACGATTTAACTTTAAGTGATGAGCACTTCAAGGACTTGGGGTGGTGAAAAGCCTGCCTGGGGCATCGCAGTTCCAATTCAGGGGATCTGCCACCCACTCTTTGGACTCCTCTGACACGTTCAGCACCTTCGCTCGAGGCTCTATGCTTCTCGGGGCGAGAAAAAAAAAGATCATCTGGGAACCCAAGGACCTGCAACCCCTGGCCTTGAAGATGCGCACCAGCCCACGTTGACTCGTGTACGCTTCCTCGAAGAGCCGCGCGTCTACCTCCCGAGGCGAGTGATGCTGAGATGTTGGGACTGGCGACCGACATGAAGAGTAAACTGAAAACTGCTGGCCTGGATGTTCTCCACCTGCCCATGTGAATGCCTTCAGATCACACTTACATATCTACGAGCACGGCAAGAGCCCTTGAAAACGCCTCCGGCAAGGCAACTGCAACACATGCAGCAATGAAAAGGAGCCTGGGGGCAACGAAGAATGAGCAATCAGGCAACCCCTGCGCACCCCCGCGTCAGCCGTGTGAGCAAGGTTTTCAGGTGTCATTGATCCCAGAGAATGAGACCATTAGATTGGCGACATTGATAGTGAAGAAGGACTAGGTGAAGCACAGGATCGCAGTGGAAATCCGGTGAAGCCCAGCGACAGCTTCCACAGCAGGGAGTTGTTCATCTGCTCCTGAAAACTGGGGGGAACGCAAGGGAAGAAACCATGCAGGGACTGGGACGATGAGCCAACGGGCCGAGCTGCACTGGGCAGCTTCGTCTTCCGGTCCAGGTGGAAGGCCTTGCACAGAGGGTCGCCCGGGCAGACGTCGCCGTACACCTGCACATCCACGTCCGGGCAAGAAAGAAGATGTGGTTGTGATTGTTTGTCTCAGGAGTCTCAGGAGAAAGAGAGACGGAGGAGGACAAGGGAGCGATCGCACTCGGAGTGTTGCGCCATGTTTGCTTCAGAGGGGCCGAGTTGGCGATCCGCGCCATGTGCGGCGACTTCGCAACATCATCCCCGCCTCTCGCTTTTAGACACGTACACCCCCGTAGTTCCTTCTGAGTCACAGGAGCAGACTGCATCACACGCAAAGTGAAGCCAGTCAAAAGCCACGCCTCCCCAGATGAGCACGAAATCTGCCAAATGGCGGATCACCTGCCACGATGCGCACAACGCGCTCCGAGCGCAGCTGGGCGCTCAGGATCCTGCGCCTCGTGAGACTCTTTCTCCGGACCTGCCAGGGCATTGACGGGGCGCTCTACGAACACCTGTGATGCCTCGCTCCCACGCAGCTGATCTCACGACCTTGTCACTCGCGGACCCTAGCCCATGATAACCATTTGCCCCTACCATTCCCCCCTTTTTCCCGGGGCTCCTGTCAAGCAGCGGCCCAGCAATGCGATGTGCTCATGGTTCCAGGTGTTCCCATCTGCCAAGGTGGTGCCTCGGGGAGCTCCTCTGCAGTTCCTCTGCAGTTCCTCTGTGCTCCCTTCCTCTGCTCCCTTTGCTTCCTCCAAGCGCACTTCTCACAATCTCGGCCTGGGCTCCGAGCGATTGGCCAACCCATTGATTTGGTAGCCATAGTCCCACCAAGCCATGACCCGGGCATCCGGCCTCACTTCATTTTAACCAAAGAAAAGAAGGAGCTCCCGAACTGCTCTCGCCTGTGCGATGCTTCTGGGAGCCAAGCGGGGTCTGGTCCCGCAGCCACCAATAAGCCTGCGCATACTTTAAGCTTCACCTGCACTATCAATGATCGCATGCGCTAGCTATTGATGGGTAGACTCCGGCTACACACCGCATCAACAAACGCGGCAGACTACTGCGCGGAGGGAAACCGCACCTCTCGGTAGTCATCCACCAGCACCTCCTGGAAGATTCGGGGATCTTCGAAGGACGTGGCTGCTGAGAGGTACAAGGGGACTCATGGAGACCCTGTCTCGCGGAGCTGCGAAACAACGAAGCGCATGCTAGCTGGCCTGCAGGGTATTGAAGCCCAAACCGGAAGTTGCTCAGGCAACACACTTGTGGCACAACTTTGTGTGATGCGAATCACCCCGCCCAATCCCCCATCAAAGTACAGCGCCCTGCAGGGGCCTGGCCCATATTTCTTCACTCTAAGGAAGCCCATAAGTTGTTCCAAGGAGTTCAAAGAGCCAAATTCGGTGGCAAACGTTTGGACCTCGTGCATACGACATCCCCCTCGCTTGCTTGGATTCTGTATAGTTCGGGTGACGCGGAGCTTCCTCGTCGCCCTGGCGCAGCTTCTTGATGATGGAGGGCTGCGACCTGACTCAGGGTTCGACTCTTGAGGTGCATCTACATCTTTGACGGTCGCAGAGTGAGTTGCCGGCAGGCGCTCCGCAACTGTCCAGCAGTAGCTGATAAACTCAAACCCACAGGCCAGGATCATCAGCATCAACAGGACCGCAGTGGCCTTCGCAAGGCGCATCCGCCAGACTCCCCGACACCCCCCGCGAGCAAGACAATGCGAGACAACCGCCTTCCGCTGCCAGATGGACTCTCGGTAGGCCTCTGGCAAGCAACAGCATTCACGAAAGCCGCCAAAACAGAACAGCGTCAACACTACTGATATTCGCCTGACCTCAAAAAACGCTGCTCATATCAGCGCCCGCTCGTCTTTGTGAGTGCCGGATGGGCAGCAGCAGTAGCAGGAGCGGCAGCAGCGGCAGTGGCGGCGGCGGCAGCGGCAGCGGCAGCAGCAGCAGCAGCAGCAGCAGCGGCGGCATCGCTACTGACCGCTGCCGCCACCGCCGGTGTGAGGATTGGGGGGCCTCTGGGAAGCCCTGGAAAGCCTCTTCGGAACCCTGTGAGGTTCGCAACAGGTCCGTTTTGGCAGAAGATTGCATGGCCTAGGCCAGCCGGACTGCCGAGGTGGCGCACGCAAGGATTTGCAGTAAACACATGTTTGCTTTACCGAAAACAACAAACAAGAATCTACAGGAGTCGAACAACAACCATGCCCATCATCCGGAGCCCCGGCCTCGCGCAGGGGCTGCGCCGCCTCCCGAAGCAGCTCCCGGAAGTCGCCGAAGCCTTGCACTCCCTCGGCTGCCCCACCTTTCGAGAGGGAAAGACGAAGGATGTGGGATGTGGGATGTAAAACACCCGATTAAACACATGCAACCTGCAAGAAGAGTGAAGAAACTCGGACATAAAAGAGCCGCGAACCTCGCCTTCTGCGCCTTCTGTGCCTTTGGCTTCCTCGCCTTCCCCCTGGCCGTCGCCACAAGGCACGCCGAGCTGCCGCAGCGCCCACCGTGCAGCCCAGGCGACGCCGACTCCCCCTCGAGAGTTTCTTGGGATGCTCTTTGTTTTGGGTATACAGCGTGTCAATAGCGTGTCATGAGGCCGCATACTTGCGTGCGGAGGATGTCATCACGCCGATGTTGGAACCCTGCAGTTGTGAGAAGGCCCACCTAGCGCTCCAGCAATGGGCCCGAGTAGCAGCACCAGCCTCGACACGCGCTTGCAGTAGCCACTGTTGCAGCCGCTTTCGCAGGCGCTTCTTTCACTTGCAACATGACGCTTCAAGCTCAACAGGGTTTAATGCCGAGTCACCGGTTCATTTTGGAAGAGAAGTAGTAGGTAACAGCCTAAGCGATCCGGCTGCAAGTCTACCTCGTGCACACCTCAGATCTCCAAATATCTCCATCGACCCGGAGGCAGGAGACTAGGCCAATGGCACCGTAGATGATGAGAAAGGCCTGCCCCATACCACACAAAACGGCCTTGCTCTCCCTGTCTTCCAATGTTCCCAACCCCACCCGGCATGACCCCAAGGATCACGACAGGAGGCTGGTGCTTCTGTTTTCCTCATCTTTTCCTTCTTTCTCCTCCCCGCCCCCGCCAAGCTCTGTCTGTGATCTTCGTGGAATTGTTTTTCACATTTTTTCTTGGGCCTTGGGACACCGCTCCCCAGGCGAGTTGTGCCTGGATGGGTTGAAACACATGCAAACCACAGGCCAATACGCGTATCTCCCTATATTCCGTTTAGTACGACCATTGGCAAAGCACCCTCATCTGCAAACATTACGGGTGTCCTTGGCTCGTTCGGGCAACTGCGTGATACCTCTATGTCGTTCTTGCCGAGAAGGCTGAGGTTGACCCCCCCCCCCGCTTTCGCTTGTGATCTGCACGCCCCAGTCTCAATCAAATGGCCCACAGGGAAAGCGGAGTGGAACGATGCGGCCACTAGGGAAAAAGCCTGCTTGGTTGGATCGCAAATGAGAGAACAGCATTATAATACAAATGAAGTGCGTGATAATAATCTGTGAACGAGTGAACGAAACCCGGGCCTTTTGCATGATGTTATGGCCCGGAAATATTGTATGACTTTAGTGTGTGAGAAGGCTAGAAAAATAGCATTATTTTATGAGGCCCTTTTCCTCACGTTCCGTTCGTACGCTCTTGCAATTGATGTTATTGCGCGCTCTCATAATATTATTTGTATTCACTTCTCTCTACACAATAAGTCATTCTAATAATGCGGCCGCAAAATATCTTCTTTGGGCCGCCAGCGAGCTGGTAATTTAAAGGATCTTCTAATGGTTTTACTACTAGCCCGTACAGATAATAGAGTAATAAATAAGAAAGCGAAGGAATGAAATCAATGAGCGTGCATTCGCTCTTTAACCACTCACGCTTTTTGTATGTTTACGGGCCAGAATGAATATAGTCTTTTGGCCCGTACACTCATATCTTTCTTCTAATCATTCCTGGGCGGATACTTCGGACCGGGCCTTGACGTCGTTGAGGCCGGCCAGGCAAACGACGAAGCCCAAAGGCGCCATGCTGCACATGTGGTGCAGAAACCTCGAAATCCAGAAACACGTTTCAAGGGTGTTTCGCTCAAGGAGAGGTGCACAGCACTACACTGTCAATGTGAAACGCCACGAACATCAGGAAAACGTCAAAAACTGTGATGCTTCTGGTGCTCTCAGGGCCAAGGCTGCCAGTAGGCTCGGGGGCTCGTTGCCTCCGAGGGGTCTCTTGTGCACTGCGCCCCCATGTTTTTAAGGCTTTGAAGAGGTCTCCGCCTGGTGCTCGGCTACCGAGTCTACCAGCGGATTCCCAGTACCTGCACAATGGAGGAGGGCAAGGACTTTTCGCAAACCAGCGAAACAAGACTGTGCATTTGGGCCAGCAGGTTGCGGTTTGGGACTTTTGGCCGATAGTCTGTCTCGCCCCATCCTTTGGCCAAGCACGTGAAGCTTTCCTTGTGGTGCCCACTTGATCCATACCATTGGGCTCAGAAAGGAGAGCATAGCGGGCCCTGTCACTTGCAGTCCTTTAGCTAGCACGTACATCGTGCAGAAGTTCTCGGGGCTTGAAACGGCAAACCTTTCAAATGAGGTGGTCAAGGCCTCGAAGCTTCTCTTCCGAGGCTCGGGCGGTGCTTCACGAAGAGGCCCCGCACTCGGCTGGAGAGGGGTGCCACGTAGCCCCACTTGAGAAGGACTGAGCGCCAAGCAAAGGGCTCTCTTCGTGGGTTGCTCGAAGCTTCTGGGGATTGACCATGCATCTCTTGCTCGCTCAAAATTTAAGGACCTGGCCAGATGCCAGCAGCGCTGCCAAAGCACCGACAGCAAGGAGGACCTCTGGCAGGGGGGCAACACAAGTGCAACGGAGTGAAAGCCCTGCACCGCCGAGCACCTGAAAGCGCAAGCGACGGAACTCCTGGCCAGGACACAGTGCTCCCATGTGCTCCCCCCCCCCGGCTGTCACGGCTCCGCCGCACTTTGCCTTGCCTCGTCACGCAGCTTCGATCTCCTTTCTCTTCAGGTTTCAGCGTTTCAGCGCCAAGGGCCGGCAAAAGACAGCATGGCATGGAAGGGGCTCTCCTTCGCCAGACGCTGAGGCACTTCAGGACCTGCGCCAAGCACATCTCGCATGTACATCTGTGCAGCACTGTAGCCTCCCTTGCACTCTTTTCGTGGCCGCATTGGCCCCCCCCCCTCTCCTTCACTTTTCTGGCACAGACCCACACGCACGCACGCGGACAGGGGCACCTTCTTTGGTCGACAGGGCGCGCCTGGAGGTAGAGGAAGACGAGGAGGGGCCCGGTCTGCTCCAGGCTCCTCCGAGCCAAACAAAGCAAAGGGCACAAGGGCGAAAGACAAGGGTTCGCGTAGGAAGGCGGTGCTTCAATCAATATGCGGACGATCGAAATGCCCGGATGCGGCCCCCCAGCCTCAGAGGTGTCCAGCCGACCACAGGGATCTGCACCTAGGGACTGGAATGGACTGGAGACGCCCGAGGCCGTGACTCACGCTTTATCGAGAACAAAGTCATGTGTCAGGTAGTCTTCCAGAGTGAAATGCTGATGTCCCTTGAGGAAAAATAGGGGGTGAAGGTCGTGTCGGGAAAACGAATCCAAAACAGGATGGACCGAGGCAGAAAACAACCAGAACCGAGTCAGAAAGCACGCCGGCGTGAGTCAGCAAACGGCACGAGTCAGAAAGCAGGACAACGAGCCAGAAAACCACTGGAAAACAAAAATGCAGCCAAATGCCCTAAACAGTTCAATCTTAACACCCTGAAACGTAAAGCCTTGGTCCCCTTTCAACCTGGCCCTCGCCCCAACCCCGCGCTTGCATATTGATCTTTAGCCTGTGCATAATTAGTTGCTTTGTAAAGAAGATCATTCCATGGAGAGACTTGCACTAAAAACATAAAAACCCCTTCCAAGCCCGTCATGCGAGCATTGTGGTTGCAAATGGAGGGGAGGGTTAAGCTCCCAACGCCCCTCCGCTTATTTCTTGTCAAACATGATACTGCAATACTTTGATATTGAAGGTGCGAACACTGTGTTTGCAAGGGGCGGGGGGGCCCCCCCGCCCCCAACTCCCCGCCAACTACTTCCTTTTTTGCATTCTGAACCCGTGCAAAGTCTTTTCTTGGAAGATATTTATGCATTGAATCATGCGAGCATCGCATTTGCAAAGCAAAGGACGGGGAAGGGGCGGGAAGGGGAACGGCGGGGAAGGGGGTGGAAGGGGAGAAGGGGGGGAAGGGGGCAAGGGGGAAACGGGGGAGGGGGGAGGGTCGATAGGTTTTTTTGCGGGTTTTCCTCGAGGGTTCAAGGCGTTTTCGACTCAGGGCCTTTTCTGTTCTCGACTCAGGCGGCATGACTCACGGGCGATTTTCCTGACTTGACCCTCGCTCTGGGCTTTCCGTCGTCTGAAGAATATGAAAAGATAGGCTGATTCACAGGCATTCCTTTGACTGGGCGACGATTTCCTTCGTGTAAGCCTCACGGAGGAAAGCATTGCGAGCATGTTCACTCCGAAGGAGCAAACCCTTCAGACAAAAGACACCCGATGAGTCGACAAGTGTGGTTTCTTCCGTCACCAGCCCAAGCGAGTACCCATTAGAGTATGGCATGTAAACATGCGTTGCTTCACATCAAGACAAATTATCTATCTGGTGGATTAACTTCTGGGGCTCATGACAGCTTTTCGTCGATTCAAGGAGTACTTAAGGATTCATGTTTGCAAGTGAGTCGCTGCCAAGCCCGTGCCCACCAGAAAGAGTGTGGTGTAAGCACCTGCGAACTTGCCACAAAAAACTTCTCACACAGAGGGAACGCCCTGAGAACCATGTGCTGGGATGTGCTAAGCCAAGGCACAGTGCAGCCGAGCCGAGAAGTCCCACAGGGACCTCTTCCACCGCCCCAGAGAACGAGAGAAGACCGACAGCCACAGAACATAGAGATACAAAGCAAGTTGTAAGTCATTGTAAGTTATGCAATGCTGAACTCCAGCAGTGAACCGCCCTCTGAGTCTCTGAGGGCCGGTCAAGAGGCCCTCAGCATGTGGGCACCCAAACGCTCAGAACAAAACGGAACCCATCGCATCACGTTGTTTGGGCACTGGTTTGCAGCTGCGTGTCTGCGTGTAAGCCAAGGATGTTGATCACAAAAACATAGCCTGTCGCGGGAATCATTAGAGCGCGCAGCGGGAGGGCCGAGGCCCATGGCCTCCCCAGGAAGCCACCATGCCGAAGTAGGCCAGGCCTCACAAGGTTAGAGATCTGCGCCTGACAGCTTTTCTGGCCCTTCCGGCCCTTCCGGCCCTTCCGGCCCTTCCGGCCCTTCCGACACCTGCCGCGACTCCCCACGCAGCGCTCGCCCCCTGCAATGCTCGGCACCTGCACGAAAAGAAAAGGATGCCCTCAAAGATTCTTTGGGAGTGCTTCGAGTGCTTCGAGTGCATCAAAAGAGTACAGAGTAGTGCTTAAAAAGGTGAGAGGAGGCACCAGAAGTAGAAGGTGGCGTTCATGAAGGTGATGGCAACGCACTCCTGAACAAGAGCAGCTTCTCGGGCCCCCCCCCCCATAGTTCGCCCTTCCTAAACAACCCCACAGACACCCTAACAAGCCTCCCCTTATCCTCCCTTTTGTCCCTTTAAGCTCAACTGAACCAAGGCTCGTTGTCGAATCCACCAGCTACCTCCGCAAGAGTGCTTTCAAGAGCAGCCGCGACTTCCAGAACTCTTGCACACGGTTGTGGTATGAATTGGCTCCCTCATCAAGTCAGACGCGCTATTTCAAGGAAATTCTATGGCTTCCAATGGGTCCGAGCCGCCGATCGGACAAGATTGGCCTTGGTCTCAGGAATCTAAACAAAAATGAAAAAGAGGGAATATTGCACATGTCAACGTTTCACATGTATATGAAGGCTCGGAAACACCTGGCGCCTCGATCTTCATCTTGGATGTAAGCCGCCGGCGGGGATGATTGCGACGATGAAGGCGGCGCAAACTGCCGCATCGACCGACCTTGTGCCTCGCAGAGCTTTCGCAGAGCTTGATACGACAGACGACAGCTTGAGGATTTCGCCTTCTCGGACCAAAGAATGCTACAGAGTGATCTCTGCTTGCAGTCCAGGACACACTGGTAGGTGAGCAGGCCCAGAAAAATCGTAGAGGCAACCCCAAACCAGGCGGGCATGAACACACAGACCTGGGACCAAGCAGGCCATGGTGTAGTGTGAAACATGCGCGCCACGATCTCGGAAATGTCGAACACCAGAACAGCGTGACTTGTACGTGTGAGCGGCATCATGAAGCGTCATCTCCTCGCAGTCCGGAGTGCGCAGACGTGCAGCCTGTTTTGTGTTTTATTCGTGCGGCATCTTTAGAAAGGGGCACACACAAAGTCCTGGCCCGCAAAGATCAGGCAGCGCCAGATCCAAACAGCCATCTTGGCTGTCTTGCAGTGCATTTTGAATAGGGTCTGAGAAGGAGGCAGCCTGGTATAGTTTGGCTAAGGAACAAACTGCATGCCAGGGTAGATGGTGGTGCCGACGGGTCGTCCCAATGGGTACCACACTTGACTGTCATACCATCGAAAGAATGATGCCTTCGCCGGAAAGCCAGGACATCACAGTGTGCCTACAGTGCCTACATTCAACCCGATTCTACCCAGTCTGCCAAGCTGCTGCGCCGTTGGCCGCAAGGTACTCAGTGGCCCGATAATGGAACCAGGGATCCTGACGGCTTGAGACTGAAAACATGAAGATTTTCAAGCCGCCGACCGAGGAGCTCGCAAACTCGTGGATCACCCGCCCAAAGTTCCTGAAGGGCTCGCATCGTCCACCATGTCCCTCTCAACCACTTGTCAAGCCCTCCCTTAAAGCATCTTGAAATTCAGCGCCTTGCCTTGCAGCTTTGCAATTGCATGGCAACGCTTTGCAGCCAGGGCGCTGCACTGCAAACAGGCGGATGTGGTAGGCAGATGCCAGCGCCAGCAGAAGCGCATTAAGTCGAAAGATCACGAGCGCTGCATGGAGCAGGTCATGTGCCATGTGCGGCCATCAAGGAAGCAAAGGCCACACTTCTACTTGGCTTCAAATCATACAAATTATACAACATCTCACAACAAAATTGCCACAATTCCACCTGTGCTTCACAGTCCGCAGTGCTCTTACAAGATCACCTGTGGGTACTCCGTGCGGGATGCTGCTTCTTGAGCTCAATTGCCTGAAGACTACAATGTGGCTGCAACCCCTGTAGATGTCCCAGTCCCAGATACACGCACCAGGCGCCCACCTTGTTGCGCACTCCTGCCAGGCTGTAGAGGCAGATTAGCCCCTTTCCACAATGTCATGCACAGAGAGACACCTCCGCTGCATGGCTGAAGGGCACGGATTGCACCGCGGCTCCGGGCCCTCCCTTGAGGAGGGCGAATCTGAGCCCAAAAGCTCCCAGCCAAAGCATGTGGCGAGGAGCGTTTCATTTGTTCACTTTTGGTCAGAACTCTGAGATCGGGGTTCCACGGGTTACGGCAGCACACACACACACACAAATTACACCAGCGAAGACGCCAAACAGAATGCACAGAATCATACCGGTTCAAGATGGAATGCGTTGGAACCCAATCTGGCTTCGCCAGCAGATGCTGCGAAAAATGTTTAAGCCTTCGGCAGAACGAAGGGCCTCCTGCACAGGGTCTTGCTGCCGCACAAACCACGCACGGGAAAAACACATTTCCCGCAATTGTTACAACATTGCCGCATTGCAAAACAGGATACCTGGCCGTTGCTGCAGACGTTTGTGGAAAAAGCACAAATCAGCTTCGTATTCGGCTCGGGAAAAAAGTGGGAACTTTGCCGCCAATATTTGGCAAAAAACAGCAGGAAGGGACTTGTCGGCTTAGCAAAGCACACAACAAAAGACCTCTTTCCACGGAACCGTTGACGATTGTTTCCACAGACCGAACGACGGGCCTACTGCACAGGATCTTGCTGCCGCGCAAACCACGCACGGAAAAAACACACACATGTTCCCGCAACTCTTGCAAAATCACCGCATTGCGCGACAGGACACCTGGTCTTTGCTTCAGACGTTTGTGGTTTGTGGAAAAACCGCAAATGAGCTTGGTATTCGGTTCGGTTGGCTGTCGCGCGGGAAAAAGTGGGAACTTTGCCGCGACTATTTGGCCAAAACAAGCAGGAAGGGATTTGTCTGCTTACAAGGCAAAAAACAAGCTCTCTGTGTACATGGAACTGTTGACGATTTTTTCGCAAGCCGAACGAAGGGCCTCCTCCTGCACAGGATCTTGCTGCTGCACAAACCACGCACGGAAACAATGTACGTTTTTCCCGCAACTGCTACAACATTGCCGCATTGCGGCCTTTGCTTCAGACTCTTGTGGAAAAACGCAAATGAGCTTAGTATTCGGTTCGGCTGGCTGTCGCACGGGAAAAAGTGGGAACTTTGCCGCGAATATTTGGCAAAAGAAGCAGGAAGGGATTTGTCGGCTTTTAAGGCAAACAACAAGCTCTCTGTACACGGAAGCATTGACGATTGTTCCGCAGACCGAGTGAAGAACCTCCTGCACAGGAGGATCCTGTTGCAGCAGCAAGAATGCACGCAAAGAATGCACATTCTTCCCGCAACTGCTACAACATTGCCGCATTAAGCGAGACAGGATACCTGGCTGGGTACGTTTGTGGAAAAACCACAAATGAGCTTTTACAAAGCAAACAAAAAGCCTCTGTTACACGGAAACATTGGCCATTTTTCCCGCAAACGAAACGAAAGGCCTCCTGCAGAGGATCTTGCCGCCGCACAAACGACGCGCGAAAAAAAACACGTTTCTCCCGCAACTGTTACAACATTGCCGTGTTGCGAGACGAGATACCTGGCTGCATACGTCTGTGGAAAAAGCACAAATGAGCTTTTACAAAGCAAACAAAAAGCCTTCTTTACACGGAACCCTTGGCGATTGTTCGCGCAGACGAAACGAAGGGCCTGCTGCACAGGATCTTGCTGCCGCAACGGAACCGTTGGCGATTTTATCCGCAGACCGAACGAAGGGCCTCCTGCACAGGATCTTGCTGCCACCACGCGCGGAAAAAATCACATTTCTCCCGCAACGGTCGCAACTGTTACAACATTGCCGCAGTGTGAGACAGGATACTTGGCTGCATATGTTTGTGGAAAAAGTACAAATGAGCTTTTACAAACCAAACAAAAAGTCTTCTTTACACGGAACCGTTGGCGATTTTTCCCGCAGACGAAACGAAGGGCCTGCTGCACAGAATCTTGCTGCCGCAACGGAACTTTTGGCGATTTTATCCGCAGACCTAACGCAGGGCCTCTTGCACAGGATTTTGCTGCCGCACAAACCACGCGCGGAAAACATGCACATTTCTCCCGCAACTGTTACAACACTGCCGCATTGCAGGACAGGATATATACCTAGCTGCATACGTTTGTGGAAAAAGCACAAATGAGCTTTTACAAAGGAAACAAAAAGCCTTCTTTACACGGAACCGATGACGAGTTTTTCCACAGACCGAGCGCAGGGCCTCTTGCACAGGATCTTGCTGCCGCAGACACGCGCGGGCAAAATGCACATTTCTCCCGCAACTGTTACAACACTGCCGCATTGCAGGACAGGATATATACCTAGCTGCATACGTTTGTGGAAAAAGCACAAATTATCACAAATTAAATGAGCTTTTACAAACGAAACAAAAGGCCGGAACCGTTGGCGATTTTTTCCGCAGACCGAACGCAGGGCCTCTCGGGAAAAATGCACATTTCTCCCGCAACTGTGACAACACTGCCGCATTCCGAGACAGGATACCTAGCTGCATACGTTTGTGGAAACCGCACGCAGGGCCTCTTGCACAGGATCTTGCTGCCGCACACACCACGCACGGGAAAAACACATACTTTTCCCGCAATTGATACAACATTGCCGCATTGCAAGACAGGATACCTAGCTGCATACGTTTGTGGACAAAGCACAAATGAGCTTTTTGAAAGCAAACAAAAAGCCTTCTTGACACGGAACCGTTGACGATTTTTTCCGCAGACCGAACGCAGGGCCTCTTGCACAGGATCTTGCTGCCGCACACACCGCGCGCAGGAAAAATGCACATTTCTCCCGCAACTGTTACAACACTGCCGCATTGCGAGACAGGATACCTAGCTGCATTCGTTTGTCGAAAATGTTTCCGCAGACCGAACGCAGGGCCTCTAGCACAGGATCTTACTGCCGCACACACCACGCGCGGGAAAAATGCACATTTCTCCCGCAACTGTTACAACACTGCCACGTTGCGAGACAGGATACCTAGCTGCATACGTTTGTGGAAAAAGCACAAATGGGCGTTTACAAAGCAAACAAAGGGCCTTCTTTACACGGAACCGTTGACGATTTTTTCCGCAGACCGAACGCAGGGCCTCTTGCAGAGGATCTTGCTGCCGCACAATGCCCCCCCTTTCCCGCGGGGGGGGGAGTGGGGGGGGGTCTGAGGAGGAAAATGGACACTCTAGAGTGGTCAACAAAAATTTCCTGGAAGAGTGGGGTGGGGGGGGGAATCTCATCTGTATCATTCAGGAAGATGTTGAACATCTTTAAATCTTATGTATCATGTGTTCTCAAAGTATCCTAAAAACCCTACACCCTACAAATCGTAAACCCAAAAAACCCTAAACCCTAAACACCCTAAACCCTTCCGAGGCCGGCGCAAGTGAACAAATCAAAGGAATGCTTGGATGGGTTTGGGGAAGTGAGCGAGAGGTCCAGCCGAAGCAGTAAGTAGTAAGTAGTTAGTAATAGTAGTAGTAGTAGTAGTAGTAGTAGTAGTAGTAGTAATAGTAGTAGTAGTAGTAGTAGTAGTAGTAATAGTAGTAGTAGTAGTAGTAATAATAATAGCAGTAGTAGCAGTAGTGGTAGTAGTAGTAGTAGTAATAGTAGTAGTAATAGTAGTAGAAGTAGAAGTAGAAGTAGTAGTAGTAGTAGTAGTAGTAGTAGTAGTAGAAATAGTAGTAGTAGCAGTAGTAGTAGTAGTAGGAGAAGAAATAGTAACAATAATAGTAGTAGGAATAATAATCATAATAATAGTAGTAGTAGTAGTAGTAGTAGTAATAATATAATTAGTGTAATTAGTAGAAGCAGTACTAATAGTAGTAGTAGTAGTAGTAGTAGTAGTAGTAGGAGCAGTAGCAGTAGCGCAGTCACTCGGTCTGCCGATTGTTTCCTTGCTCCTCGCGCAAGTCCCTGATCACAGTGCCGCTCGATCCCGTTCGGATCGTACTCAAGAGCTCGCAAAACCTGCTGCACAGCTGTAGTACGTTAACAAGCACTATGGCGGGCGAGTTGCCTTCGGCTAATAGCTCAGCTACTGCTTTGAGCTACGACCTTTGAGACTGTCCACAGCTGCAGTCGAGTTGACGTGAAGCTGTACAAAAGCAAAAGCAAAAGACATGCAATTGCTACGTCACTGCATCACATGCTACAATGATGCTTGCTGCAAAATGCAACATCACAACGCACGAAGCGAGGGGACATGTCTCCATCACACAAGCACAGCCGCTTCCAGCAGCCCCGCATTTTAAAGAGACATGGATCCCCGACTCCGTGCAAACGGCGAAATCTAGACAAGCTAACCTACGGGCTACCACCTGCTCATATACGCGCTCAGCTCAGCTCGAGGATGCACGATCCGGCCCCTTGGGCGGTCCTTTCTCGCGACGCCTACGCCTCGGCTCGAAATCCAACTCGAACGATCCCACATGTCAGAGAACCAGGCCTTGTCGGTCTCTACGCGAGGATCTCCCTCGGCCTCTGCTGTTTCGTAGCGCATGACCATTTCAAAATTGCACCTACTGGCTCGGGTGTAGTTGTGCGACCCGGCGTAGATGCTCGTGGTTGGTCCACGGTCCACTAGAAGTGTTTTTGCGCGGAGCGCGCCGGACCAACCCGTTTGTCGGGGGTAAATGAGCGACAACGGCTTCCCCGATATAACATGGACCTCGACACCGGACTCTCTCAAGCTTTGCAAACGTGGCAGCGTATCATTACACGGCCGACTGTTTTTCTCATCCACCAGCAAGAGAACCTTAGTCCCGGCTTCTGCCGCGGCGCACAGCGCCGGTGTCACTTGGTCACAGTCATACGTATAGGCTGTAGCCATGATCACATTTGGACCCGAATCACTCGTAGACGGTGAGATGTCAACGACAGCCTTGCTGAGCCATTCACTGTCTGGGAGAAGCGCAACAGACGCGACGCCGGCGTCATACCCCGTTGTGGGAGCCTTATTTTGTGAGGCTTGACAAAGAACGTGCTGTGCCCTGAGCTGTGTCTGAAGGCCTGCTGTCCTTGTCTCAGACCGCTCTAGCTCTTTACGGAGCTCAAACAGTGTACCGCCTGACACTGCGGTGGCTGGGGAGATGGCACCGGCGGAGACTGAGGGACTCGCGCCTTCGAGCGCAGGAGCATCACGGTTGCTCCTAGGCGGCAAGGATAGCGCAAGGCGACGCGGGGTAGTCGGGGCTGTAGCAGCAATCGTCACAGCCGGCACACGACTCCTTAAGGGCGCCTTTTCAACATGGAAAAGAAGCATTTCACCCTTATCTTCGGAAGTCTCGTGAGAGAACCCACGGCCAGCAGACACTCGATGAACGATAGCACGTGCTGGACTGTTCAGCCCAGTCGCCTTTCCTGCCTGACCACTGCCCTCAATGCTGTCCAACACCGAACCAATCTTCCTTGCGATCTCTTGATTTTCGGAACCAGTAAGATCACCCAACCTCAACCCGGCGCGGCAGTACACTGAACTTGGTTCCGGTCGAAACACAACAGCCATTTCAGCCTCGACGTTGGCTTCAGGCTCTTGGCCGCTGAGTCGCAGCATCATCTTCGCGGACCGGAGAGTCCTGGCGTACAGGACGTATGCGCCTAGTGTCACTACGGAAGCCACTAGTACGCAGCAAACTCGTGTAATCAACACGGTCCCCGCCCGAAATTCCCCGGCGACTGCAGAGACGGTTTCTTCCAGCTCTGAGCGAGCCACCGTCAGCCAAAGGTCTGCCCCTTCCGCCTTCGTGGCACAGCCACGGCCTGATTGAGCCGCCTCACCTGCAATTTGGGATCATGCATGCAGACATGTGCACACAGACATGCGCTCCATGAGCTGCATGCATGAAGCCAATCCAGAGACTCCAAAACCCCTTAATGAATTCATAGGTCTACTTTATCAAATCATAAATTATATAGGGTTTTTGCCTGACACCCTCCTGAAAGGTGCACATGCAGGGGCTGCAGCAGGCCTCTTCATGGACTTCTTAGGCTTCGGATCCAACCACAAGTTCGGGACCTCAGTCTTGAATTCGGGCCCACCTTTGAAGTGGGTGATGCAGAAACCATCTGGCCCTTTCTGCAAGGGCTCCGAGTAAATGGAAAGGGATCCCTGCAACACCACATACTTTCCTTTGGATGGATCGAAGGTTGCCTTGGAGAGGTCGAGCTCGGTCTGCGGTTTTGCTTTGCCCTCACGAGGCATGGAAGGGGCAGCGACCTCGTCGTCCGAACTGGAGTCTACGACTTGGGCCATCTCTGCTTCTGGCATCCTCTTCTTCACAGGCGAAACCAACAAGGACGAAACTCCATACAACTGGAAGATGCATTCTGCTTTCGCCTCCTTCGCAGGAGGCGACTTAGCCTCCTTCGCAGGAGGCGACTCAGCCTCGCTAGCTACCTCAGGAGGCGACTCCTTTGCAGCAGGCGATTTTTCCTCCTTCGCAGGAGGCGACTTATCCGCCTTTAACATGCCTGGCGAGCCTGCTCGGGTCGATGCGGGTGATGAACTTGATCCCAGGCTGCCACTCGAGTTCTGATGCATGGGTTTTCCTTGCTGCCTCCTCATGACACCAACAAGCTTGGCCACCGATGGATGCAACTTTTTGCCCGTTGAAGTGGAGTACGACTTCTCACGAACATGACTGTAGCAGTTCACGATGGCCTGGGCAAAGGGCTTCACCTGGGATTTGCTAACCTCATACTTCAACACCATGGCCTCAGTCAGGATGCTCACAGTAGGCCGCAGGGTCAGCACAAACATATCCTCCAACAGCCCTTCCAGCTTCTGGCAAATGGAATCTATGCTGGGATCCATGAAAAGGTCCTCATCCAAACCACTCGGAAGGTTACCTTGCAAACACTTCCCGAGCTCCTTGGCAGAAGCTGTGTTCCTCACACGAGCCATGGCCCTGCCATATACATGTGTACATGCAACTCTTCGCTGCTTGAGGCACATAAAAATTCACACCATGCACGGCTGGTCAACACAGAAGCAGAATCTCAAGACGTATAGCAATTGCAACGAAACCTTTCTCAGAAATAGGCGCAGCAAATGTAATGAAACCTTCCTCAGAAACTTAAGACGTGTAACAATTGCAACAAAACCTTTCTTAGAAACTTAAGATGCTTTTGCATTCTTTATCAGGTTATGATGGCGGCAAGAGCAAGAACACAAGCGACAGACACGGCACTTGGTCGGCACATTTTGTTAGCTCTGTTTTACGTCTGGTGGTTATTTCTTGCCGGCTTCCCTTGCTTGCTCACAGATGCTTTTGCATTTTTTTTGGTGAGAATGGCTGTGATCACTGCGGCTACGGCAGCTACGGAGGCAAGAGCAAAAACACAAGCAACAGACACGGCACTTGGTTGGCACTTGCCAACTCTCCGTGCTTTGCTTACAGATGCTTTGCGGCAGCTACGGCGGCAAGAGCAAGAACACAAGCATTTTGTCAGCTTTGCGTCTGGCAACAGACACGGCACTTGGTTGGCACTTTTCAGCTCTGTTTCGCGTCTGGTCTTTATTCTTGCCAACTCTCCAGGGAAAGAGCAACCATGGTTTTTCACGTTTCTTTAGCTCAATTTCAAGCTGTGCGCCACGCGAACCGACCCCGCAAATCAGCGCAGAAACAGTGCATTGGCAGCCAGACTTGCGCGCCGCAAGTCAGAAACTGTGCAGCAAAAATTCCCTTTGGGTGAAACTGCGAAACAACCATCTGCGCAGCAGGAACCTCTGCAAATTATGATTTTTTTAGGGAGGTGGGTGGGTGGGGTTGGGCGGTGTGCATTTATACTGAAAATATGGCCTCTTACAAGGTAATGTTGAAATCTCACATTTTTGAGGCATTCTTACCAGGCGCGATTTGGCGGTTGATCGCGCTTTTGCACCTTACCCTCAATGTTGTTTACGTTTCTTGTAAATGCGGCCCTTAGTTGGCGATGGCGGGTGGTCACGTGACTTACACCCGCCCTCTGACTAGCGTGTTAAAAAGAAGCAAGGATTGGAGACTGTTTTAATGAGCGGTGTAGCTTATCTTCTTCAGCTTTGGTATGGTGCCTTTGGAGCTTCTTGTCGGGGCTGGGCCCGCCCCCTTCGTACGAAGGGGGGCTTGAAGGGGGGCTTGAAGCCCCCCTTGAAGGGGGGCTGAAGGGTCGGACTCTTGAAGGGGGCTTGAAGGGGGGGGTGAAGGGGGGGGGGAGGGGGGGGGGGGGGGAGGGGCGAAGGGTCGAAGGCTTGAAGGGGGGCTTGAAGGGGGGCTTGAAGGGGGGGGCTTGAAGGGGCTTGCAGGGGGGCTTCAAGGGGGGCTTCAAGGGGGGCTTCAAGGGGGGCTTGAAGGCGTTCTTCGAAAAATCAGAGGAGAAAAGAGAGGGATTTTAGTTTAAATTCCACCCCCCTCGAATCTTGTTTTGTTTTTGTCTTTCATTGTTCGAGAATCAGAGGAGTGGAGACTTTTTGGAAGTAAAGAGCGGGGGGGTTGGGGGGGCGCAGCCCCCCCCATTTACTTGTTGTAGGGAAGGGAACGTATTCTAAATTCCACCCCCGAATCTTTTTTGTGTTTTGTATTTCATTATTCGAAAAATCCGAGGAGAAGAGAGAAGGGAAGTTATTCTAAATTTTACGCCCCTCGAATTTTTTTGTTTTTTGTATTTCGTTATTCAAAAAATCAAGGGAGAAGAGAGAAGGGATTTTAGTTTAAATTCCACCCCCCTGAAATCTTGTTTTGTTTTTGTTTTTCATTGTTCGACAATCAGAGGTGTGGAAACTTTTTACGACGCAATCACGTACAGTAGCATGTTTTTGGCTTGAATATGTTTTTTTGTTGTGGCACGGGCTCGGCCAAGAACCCCATGTCTTGTAGCGGGAGGCTAGGGGAAGCGGCTTCGGCCTGCGAGTACCCGACGCCTCCCATCTCGAGTGCGTGTGGCAAGGGGCTAAGCCGAAAACCCCATGTTTTCTAGTGGAGGCTAGGGAGGCTGCAAGGGGGGGCTTCAAGGGGGGATCAGAGAAAGCTGCAAAGGGAGGTTTCAAGGGGGGCTTGAAAGGGGGGTTTGAGACGCGGGCGTAAACGGCGCGAAGAAGGCCCAGGTACTAGGCCTTTTAAACTGCTCCCGGAAACCCGTACAGGGAGCAGTTTAAGAGGCCTCATAACTGGGCCTGCTTCGCAGAGGTTTCAGGAAGCAGTTTAAGAGGCCTAATAACTGGGCCTTCTTCGCGAGGTTCCAGGGAGCAGTTTAAGAGGCCTAATAGCTGGGCCTGCTTCGCAGGGGTTTCAGGGAGCAGCTTAAGAGGCCTAATAACTGGGCCTTCTTCGCGAGGTTCCAAGGAGCAGTTTAAGAGGCCTAATAACGGGGCCTGCTTCGCAGGGGTTTCAGGGAGCAGTTTAAAAGGCCTAATAACTGGGCCTTCTTCACGACGTTTCGGCAGCAGTTTGAGAGGCCCACTAACTGGGCCTTCTTCGCGAGGTTCCAGGGAGCAGTTCAAGCGGCCTAATAACTGGGCTTGCTTTGCACGGGCAAGAAGCAAGGGGGCATGGATTTTAGAACAATTTTTTTCCTTGCTTCTACGGGAGGACGGCTCGAAAGATAATTCTCGACTCCTCTGTCCTTCTCCAGGCACCGCAGGACGACAAAAAAAGGGGGGGAACTCCTTTTCTTCGACAGGCTACGCAGAACGACCAAAAAGAAGGGAGGAGGAGAATGTAGGGTGGAATTTAGAATTCACTTCCTCTTTCCTCTTCTAGGGGCTACAAGTCTCCTCGGGGGTGAAATCTAGGCTAATCCTTGTTTCTCTCTTTTTCTACGGGCTTTGCAGGACGACGACAAGCAACGAGGGGGCAAATTTAAGAAATCTTCTCCTCACTTCTCAACCAAAATGAAACAAAAAGGGCCCGAAGCCCCCTTCGGGCCTCCTTTAAGGGGGACTTGGACTTGCTGAAAGGGTAGTGGGTCTTGCCCGGGCGGCCTCTCTCTTGTATCTGTGTTTTAAAACTGGCCTCTGTTGTGGCGTGGCCTCCGGCTGTTTCGTTGTTGGGGCAAGTCCTTCTTCCTCGATTTGGCCGGAACCCGTTTTAAAACGCGGTCCTGAGGGCTGAGGGCTGGCTTTTAGAAGGGTCAAAAGTGCCCGTAAAATGCGCGTAAAATCTTTTGGGCCACAGTGCGGCCTGGCAGGGATTGTTCGATCTCCTTCTCACCACAGCTCACGCTAATTCGCTTCCCATGCCAGCTCGACCCAGGCTTTAGCTCAACTGCAAGACGCAAGGCTCAAACAGACTTCTCGTCTGCAAAGAATATTCAACTGGTGGCCAGTCTTCCCGACAATTGGAGCATTAGGACCTGCAACTGCAGAAACAAGTTACTCTGCAACTTCTGGGTGAGAATCTCAAGCAAGCATTCAGAAGGCCACAGCCTCGGCAGGTGCTTTCAAGGGTTTCGGGCTCAACCGCGTGCTTTTAGGTTTGGGGCTCAACTGGAGGCAAGCTTTAGGGTTTCGTGCTCACACGCATGCTTATAAGGTGTCGGGCTGAACTAGCGATCAACTGGCGGCAAGCTTTACGTTTCGGGCTGATTGCAAGCTGTAGGCGGGCTCACCGCAAGCTTTAGGTTCAGCAAATTGGCGGCAAGTTTCTGTCTTTGCCGCAAGCTTTAGGGACTTTAAGGTCAACTGGCGGCAAGCTTTCGGTTGCGGGCTCACCTTTCAGGGGCTCAACTGCTAGCTTTAAGGAGTTTCGACTCAAGCTTTAACGGGCTCCAGGGCATGTCTGAGGCTCAGGCGGGGAACTGGCTCGCTGCCTGGCGTGACACCCGTGATCCCCGTAACATATGCCTTCCCGTAATCGTCGCGACTCTTGTTTGCAAAAATCTCCGCTACATTGCCCGCAAGGTGTTCGGGGAAGACCTGGACCGAGGGTCGGGCAGGGTCGGGCTTGGGTATTGAGGTCCTGCATTAAAGTGCAGCATCTCAGTAATACATGCGAGTCTTTGCACGCGGGCCTCGAGGGAATGCCTGGTGAGACGTCACGAGAGAAACAAACAGGGGACAGCATCAGAGCAAAGCCGTTCTCGCGGCCAGCCTTTGCTGCTAGTCTACCGGGTCCCGCCAGGTGGCTGGTGCTGCAGCTGCCAAGGAGGGTCCCAAGAACTTTTCAATCTCGCTTTGCGAGGGCAGGATCCATCCATCTTTCGTCTTTGCGTTTTGCGTCGACGATCCTCTCATCCAGTAAGCATGCTTCGCAGTCTGTGGCCGTGGGTGGTTGACACTGGCGCTGCCTTCCTTCTGCTGCGCCACCATGACTAAGTCAGCACTGTCTGCTTTTCTCCTCACAGCGAACAAGTCTACTGCCTCGAACTGTGCGTGGCTCGGGAGCACCAGCTGCAAGGTTGGGTACTGCAATGGTTGTGGCAGCTGCTGCATTGCTTGCTCGACAGTCTTCGCCGCTGGGTTGGCATCCAGACACTGGATTGCTGCCCCTTCATGTCCATGCAGCCATCCGTGCTCTTCGCCGCCCATCTGCTGCCAAATGTAGCGCAAGCCGAAGGCAACGGCGATGATCTTCTCCCACGCCTTGCCATCCTTCTCCTCTGCAGCTTGCATGCCTTGCAGCCACCGTCCAAGAACACCACAGGCAGGGCAGGCACTGCTACATTGGGTAAGGAAGTGCGACATGAAGCATGGGATCCATATTGGTCTGTCTTTTTGGCTGCCGTCCGTGAGCTGCCTGAAAGCCTCCATCTCTCTCATCGGGGTGCCTGCGAAAACCTCGCGCAAGAAGGCGGCAAGGTGCTGTTGCGGGTCATCCCGGATTTGTGAGAATTTTTGTGAGAGCAGAGACCCATCATCGTGCGAGGACCAAAGGAGTGCTGGGACTCTTGAGTAGTAGGCTGCTTTCATGTGCGTCAAGCCAGAAAATGCTGGCGACATGTTCTGCAGCTCTCCGAGCTCATCTGCGAATGGCAAGCCTGTGATTTCCAGCCCCCTAACGGAGTCGCCCTCCATGTACTGGGTCAAGTCTAGCCCCGTGGACTGAATGTGGGAGGTGAAGACCATGTAGGCACCTTCAGAGCCAAGGAAGACATTTTTCATGAAGCGGGCGGCATCTTGCTCTGCGTTCTTTTCCTCTTGGGTGGGGCCCCTCAGCAACAGTTGGTTAAGCTCATCGACTAGCAAAACAACGTTCTTCTGGCACTCGAAGTAGGATTGCAGAGTCGACTTCTGACACGTCTTGTTTCCGAGTTCGTCTGCCACATCCTGACGAAGCGAACTGTTGGCCGGGAGCAGCGCATACGCAATAGTCCGGTACAGCCACTCGTCCGCTAGCTCGTTGTCCCGCCGTTTGACGGGGCTTTCCCCGTTGAAGGACACAAAGATGGGGAGGTACTCAGCCTCGGCCAGTCTCTCGCCAAGCTTTAGCAGGAAGGTGGTCTTCCCACCTCGCGCACATCTTGCTGCGCAGGTGGGCGGCACGCGGTTCGTGACACTCACATCGCTTCGGTTGATGTACTTCTCGATCAAGCCCATGCAAGCTTTCACGCAGGCATCGATCCCCACAAGCCTCTGTCCATCCTGTAGCTTTGCTGCAGGGACGCGCGCTTGAGACAGCGGACCGAGTTCTTCTTCCTGCGAAGGGGAGCATGAACGCCAAACACAAGGTTTCCCTACGCACTCTCCCCATGTCCTTGATGACCCTTGGCGCTGCCTTCGCCTGCAGGGTCCAGCCACTTGCAAAGCTGAACTGGCCACAAACCTTCCGGATACCTCCGAAAACCACCCAAAGTACAAGCAATAATGACACGAGCAGCTCCACCTGTCCAAGATGGCAGCCTCTTTTGAAAAACCCGGAAAACGTTACCGCAGACCTCTAGCACTGTGCCTCCGAAGCTTCCCTTCAAGTCGAGCCTTACAAAAGCAGCTGCACCGCGAGCCTCACTGCGCTAACGCTGACCAAACAGGACAGCCCTCCAAAGCTTAGCCAATAGCCCTCTGCTCCGAAAGCCCTTCCCGCTCCCCGAAGTGCTGCAAGCCAACACAGTGCAGACACCTTAACGACGAGGGATCCTGAGAGGAAAGCAGCACCCCAAAAAGCAACAACGGTGGACCGCACGAAAAACCCACGACGACCAAGAGCCCCGGACATGCAGGAGTGCTACAAACCACCCACGCAGAAGCCCCCTGCACTCGTCTTGCCGGAACCCCACTGCCAAGGTCCGTGTGCCAAAAACATTAAGAACCCAAGTCCCTTGACTCCCCCTCACGGACTAACCTGAAAGTCGAGCCTCAAACAAAAACAACCGCAACCTGGAGAGCGCAAAGCAAGCACAAAACAGGCTGACCCCCGCACCTCGAGCCTCGGACTGATACCCCGTTCTGAAGCATCGGCACAACAAGAAGAGCATCCAGTTTGATTGAACCTACAGCAGCCAAAGAGCCCTCTGCTCCGAAAGCCCCTCCCACTCCCCGAAGTGCTGCAAGCCAACACAGCGCAGACACCATAACGACGAGGGGCTGAGAGGAAAGCATTACCCCAAAAAGCAACAACGGTGGACCGCACGAAAACGCACGACGACCAAGAGCCCCGGACATGCAGGAGTGCTACAAACCACCCAAGCAGAAGCCCCCCGGCCTGCACTCGTCTTGCCGGAACCCCACTGCTCGGCAAGGTCCGCGTGCTAAAGGCACTAAGAACCCAGGTCCCTTGACTCCCCCTCACGGACTAACCTGAAAGTCGAGCCTCAAACAAAAACAACCGCAACCTGGAGAGCGCAAAGCAAGCGCAAAACAGGCCACTCCCCGAAGAGCTGCAAGCCAACACAGTGAAGCTTAGCGACGAGCGGAATCCTTGCTGAGAGGAGAGCATGACCCCAAAAACCAACAATGGTGGACTGCACGAACTGCACACGCAGAAGCGCAAAAGCACCGCCGGCCTGAAGGGGTGCTGTTGATTTGGCTTTCTCGAGCTCCTCCCTGGCCTTTCTGGCCTCCTCCTTGGCCTCGTCGAACTCTGCCTTGGCCTTTTCGAACTCTGCCTTGGCCTCCTTGCGCTCCTGCTCCCAAGTCCTTTTCTCATCTTCGTCGCCGTTCCGTACGGCTTCTCGAAACTGTTCGAATGCAAAGGCCCGCGCCGCTCTCGCCTCCTTCAGATCCTCCTCGGCGCCTACCCATCTCGCCAAAGCCAGCTCCAGAAACTTCCGCGCATTAGCAACCTGCCAGGTCCAGTGGCAGAACAAGGTTCTCACGGAGCGTAGGTCGGAGCTTGAAGCTTTCACGCCCTTCAAACTTCAAACTCGGACATTGCCAGCCAGCTCTGGCCTTCTCGGTGGATTCGTCGAAGCCTTCGTCCTGTAAAAACCACAACCACGCCACGAATGCTAGAAAATACCGGCTCTGAGACGTGCTGCAGGCATCAACCCACATCAAACAAACAACTGTGTTAGAGCCGGAGCACCTGCTTGATCTCCTCTGTCTCCTGAACCGTCTGCTGCAGCTGCTCGTCCTGGGCAAAAGCCACAATCTGCAATTGCGAACTTCAGAAAGCCCTCTCAGACTCAGCCCGCAATGGCCCACAACACGCAAGGCAAAGCAAGCAACAACACCCTCGGAGGCACAGCCTGCTTGGCATCTTCAACCGGGTCAGCAGTCTGTGCTGAGGCAGCCTGCATAAGCAACCCCTCAAGCTCATCGAAATGCGTCTGAAGCTCCCTGGCCCACCACACTGAAAGGACAAGAACCACTTAAGCAAGAGACATCGCAAAGCGCCTCGTCCACTGCCTTGTTTCGCGAAACCTGCAGCAAGGGGCACATTCTCAAAAATGCTAGTGTCAGCGAGCCTTCACCGCCTGATCGAAGCTTGCTAGAACTGTGAAGCCCTCACCAGCAAGAACGCCTCGGTCGTCGCCTCTGCTACGTCATCCTTTTCTGAGGTGGCCTCCCAACATGGACTGATCCCGAGAAGACCTACATGTGCTGCTGGCAGGACCGTTTCATGCAAGCATGAGACCCTCGCAATCAATCCCTCGAGCTCCTCGAAATTCGTCTGATGCTCCCGCCGAGCAGCTTTCGATGCGAAATCCGAACACACGCCGAAAGGACAAGCAAACCTCGCCTTATCTTCGTCTTCACGAGGTTGCAGAGACCCCTGGTCAGAAAATGACACTCTGGCAGGAGCGAAGGAAATGCCATCAGAACAGCACAAGGAACGCCACGCCGAAACGACAAACCCTTTTCGCCTTGACGTCTTCATGGTCTTCGGCCTTACCACGGCCCAAAGTGCCATCAGTCTCAGCTCTTCAGGACATAAGCTTAATACAGAATTTCCTCTCGGTCTCGGCTCCCCGCCTTAGCCCTGCGTGCGACGCGAAAGTTGTGTGCCCATATTCCCGCAGTAACCGACCTCGCTCTGGCTTGCGCATCTTCGGCACTCCATGCCATACATCACATCCCACCTCGAAAACGGCACGGCCCCCGCTCCAAGCAAAGCCCGCGCCGTCCGCGTTGCTCGCCTGAAGCTGCTCGGGAACACTTCTAACGCTGTTCAATGCGCTGGTCTTAGGCTCTGGCAAACACACCAGGAACAGCGCCAGTAGCACCACCACGCGCCCGACCTTGCGCGATGTTGCTGGAGGCCTGCTCATGGCGGCAGTCGTCCTGCTGGTCCTAGCTGTCCTCTGGCTCGAGCAAAAGGCAATCTGCATGAACGAATGGTCGAGCTCCACCTGTTTCAGTTTGACTGCTGGCTCATCCCTCCAAGCCAGCCGGAGCAAGACTTCAGGAGGGGTTGACACGGAGCTATGTTTGTGTGTGTGCCCGAGGCCTGGGGCGAACCGGCTTCGAGACAAGCTGGCTTTTGGGTTTGGGGTTTAGGGGGCCACGAAGACGTTGTCACGGACGGCATCATGTCGACAAATCAAGGCAGTCTTACAAATTTCACGCAGGGCCGATCCGTAACGGTCTGGGCAAGCGTGTCTGAGCGGCTGATCAGGAAGGCCGGGACCTGCTTCGGCAGCTCGCCCAGCTTTTGGTGCGAAAACATGGCCTTGCCGATGGTGAACTCCGGGCGCACCACGTTGACCTCATGTTCCGCGATGCCGGTCTGGGCGACGGCTCGAGTCGTCGGTGAAAGAGCCGCCACACTCTTGCCGGCGAGATGGATCGGAATGCCCCGCTGCAACTCAGCGCGCACCATTGCTGGCAAGACTCCCCAAGGCACGGGCTCGGTCTTCGCCCGCTTCTTCCCGGGCTCTGTCGGCTCGGCGGGCTTGAGCACTATGCCGCTGTAGGAACGGCCAAGCCCTTGCAAGGTGGTCCCGAAGGAGACGGGTGGCACACGGGGATTCGGCCCACGCCGCTGCTGCTCAAGTTGGACACCTCGTACCCGCTCGTACCCGGCTCCTCCAGGAAGTGGCTCCTGACGTGTTGGCGAAAGAGCTGCACCGCGAGCGGGAGCTTTGGAAAGAGGCTGGCGATCGGCTGTTCGGCTCCTCCTCCTGGACCGGCTCCATTGCTGTCTCCTCCGAGCTGGACATGGTCTCCGGGACCTGCACGGCTCCCGGAAGCATTTTTGGCAAAGGTCGTCCTCCGGCCTCGCGACTTCCAAGAGACGCAGCATCTGCTCGGCAACACGGGCTCGGCACAGCAGCCGGCGGTCATCGCCAACTTTGTGCACTTTCTGGCTAACGGAGTGGATCACCGTGGCTCCGGGTGCAAAGGCCTCCATGGTGGCACCCAGCTTCGCTCCAGCCGAAATCGAATCTGACACACAAGCCCCTTGCACAAAGCACCCAAGCTTGTCCGGCACACACGCTTGCAAGAAAGAGCTGGCATGTGCGCCTCGAAGCCAACTCGCCCAGACCTTGCACGCAAAAACAGCTCATGGACCCACACCCTGCTTGCAACACGAACGCAGACTTCCAAATGCCCCCTCTCCCGGACGTGAAAATGTGAATCCCGCCCTCCCACTACCCGGAGGTGAAAACGTGAAAATGTGAATCCTGCCCTCCCCGCACCGGACGTGAAAACGTGAAAATGTGAATCCCGCCCTCCCCCCCCGGACGTGAAAACGTGAAAATGTGAATCCCGCCCTCCCCCCCGGACGTGAAAACGTGAAAATGTGAATCCCGCCCTGCCCCTACCCGGAGGTGAAAACGTGAAAATGTGAATCCTGCCCTCCCCCCCGGGACGTGACAACGTGAGAATGTGAATCCCGCCC
>CAJNDS010000812.1:0-18136 GCA_905221605.1 Symbiodinium natans
GTGGGGGGTTGGGGGTGGGGGGTTGGGGGTTTGGAGCGTTTTCGGGGGGTGGTGGGGTTTAGGGCTCGACTCACCTTTAAGAATAGGGTGAAGAGTTGAGGGTCGAGGCTTGGATGCCTTCAAGGGGGCATCCCTAAACATTGAAGGGGCCCGTCTGTCAGAAGAGGCACCCAAAAAGGACCTCACCATTTTTTAAAACAAGCCCCCACATATCTTCTAAGTACGATTATCACAGGGAAGTGTAGGGAAGCCCTAAACCCTAAACCCGAAACCCCAAATTTGTGAAACTGAACTCCCGAGATGCCAGTCAGGAACCAGTAAGCTAGCGTCGATCCCCAGGCGCAGACCCGAAACCCAAAACCCTGGCAAAACTCCGAACCCAAAATCCCCAACCCGTAAAGGGTTTAGGGTTCAGGGTTCAGGGTTTAGGGTTTAGGGTTCCGGTTTTAGGGTTTAGGGCTTGGGGCTTGGGGTTGAGGACCCCGAAGCCCCAAACCGCAAAGAAAGAAGGAAGCCCCGACCTCCCCCAGCTGTCCGTGCCCGGATCACGGCACCGGACCTCCGCGAAAAGATCCTGCAGACGAAGCCCGAAGAGGCCAAGGCATCAGACACAAGATTCTCTAAGGGTTTGTAGGGTTTCCAGGATTCAAATAGGGTTTATAGGGGCCTATAGGGGTTTGTGGAGGCTTCTAAGGGGTTTTGGGGGTTTTCCAAGGCAGCCGTCCTCGTCTTCTTCACTTTCAGACTCCCGGGAGCGGCCGCAAAGAGCGGACCTTCTCCAGCTCGCCGAAGAGGAGAAGCGCGTTCTGCCACCTGGAGCCCCGCTCACAGGCGTTGATGGCCAAGTTGTACAAAGCCACATCGGGCTCCCAACCCCGTGCACTCACCTCCTTGAGCAACTCGAGCACATGCTGCCAACGCCCTTGCTGCTCACAGGCGGAAGCAGCCGCAGTGCAGCAGATGAGGTTGCCGGAGATCTTCTTGTATTGGAGTTCGCGGAGAAATTGCAGCGCCTCCTCCCAGAGCCCCGCCACGCCGCAAGCATTTATGGCTGCCGTGTACGAAACGACGCCCTGCTGCAGAGACTGCACCCCCATGCGCGAGAAAAGCTCCAGGGCGCTCTGCCACTGGCTGCCGTTGGCGCATGCGGCCAAGGCCTTGCTGTAAGTCATGGTGTCAGCTTCAAGATGCGCCTTCTCCTGAGCTCTTCTTGAAACAAGGTGGGGACTCGAAAACACCTACAGGCACACCAACTTGTTCTGGGTCCCGGGCATAATTTGGAAGTTGGATCTGACCATTCTGAGCCTTTTGGGGTCTCCCTTGCCGTCAGGCCCCCTACACTCTAACAGCCACAAAGGGCACCCCCACCCTTACGGCCCTACGGTAGCTCAACATGACCAAGGCTCCAAGTCCGAAAAAAGGGCCAGGGCTCGGGACCACTGCCCTCCCTTCTCACACGCGCCCATGGCGGTGCCGTAGGTCACGGCGTCCGCCTGCAGCGCCCGGCTGCGGCACCTGGGGGTTCAACAGGGGCTTGGGGGCTGAGGGGCTTAGTGCTGAGGATACCCACCCCTAAGGCCTAAGGTTCCGGGGCTGCCTTTGAGGGTTTTGGGGGAGGGTTCTGCTGACAGCCGCTCCTTGCAAACAGCAGCAGGGCGACCTGCCACTGGGCGCTGGACACACAGGATCTCCTGGCTGGGTAGGCCCCTTATCTCCCGAACCCTAAATCCCTTAAGCGAATTTTGAAATCCCTGGCACCCTGAACCCCTAGAGACCTCACTGAACAATCCTTACGCCCACAGCCCACAGCCATAATGAACCTTTCTATGGGACAGGAACTCTCTTGACAAGGAACCCACGTTCGCAGGCTCACTCACTCACTCACTCATGTATCTATCCTTTGCTCGCCCTTTGCATCCAGTTCTTGGAGACCAACACAGTGAAAGATGCTTGAGACCCAACGTCTGCTTCCAAGCCGCTAGGAGCCCGACACTCCAGCTAAAGCCGTGGAACACTTTGGAATCAGGAGCCCTTCTGGGCACCCTGGACCTTAGCCCTCAGACTGAAACCCTAAAAACCCCAAAGCCCTAAAGCCCGAAAACCCTAAAACTTTAAAAAACCTCCCTAAAGCCCTTCACCCTAAAGCCGAGCCACAAGGCGGAGTTGTAAGTGATCACGTCGCTGCGCAGTTCTCGCTCCAGAGAAGCCAACAGGTTGAGGGCCGTTTCCCAGAGGTCGCCGCCTTTCAGGCAAGAAAAGGGGTTTAGGGTCGAAAGTTTAGGGTTTAGGGTTGTGGGTTTCGAGGGCTGGAGCGTCCTTCTGGGGGGGCTGCGCTTCGGCGTCCTTTGGGGGGGCTTCGCGTTTGTCAAACAAGCTCGGGAAGACTAGTGGACTGGGTCTGATTGGAGAACATACTATTTTCATTGCATTACCTACACCTTAGAAGTGGATTTTAAGGGTGCTGGCACGTAAACCCTAAACCCTAAACCCTAAACCCTAAACCCTAAACCCTAAACCCTAAACCCTAAATCCTAAACCCTAAACCCTAAACCCTAAACCCTCAAAACCCTCAGAACCCTCAAAGCTGTCCAAGCTCGGCGCCCCAACCGGGGTACGGCTCGGGGCAAATAGGGTTTTAGGAGCAATTATGGTATAGTTGGAAAGGGACCATAAGGCAATACTAGTAGTAATTCCGACCCCTACAGAAAGGCTTTCGGTGAAGGTTGAGGGCTTCTAAGTTTCCTTCGAGGTCTCACTACGTGCTATATCTGTATCTCACCGATAACAACGCGGTTGCAGCACCACACCTCTGACATCACTTGAGATGTCAAGCTGGAGGCTTCCAGTGTGGACCCTAGACCCTCCACCCTGAACCCTAAACCCTAAACCCTGAACCCTGAACCCTGAACCCTAAACCCCAGGCCCTAAACCCTGAACCCTGCCTGCTGCCGCCCGGATGGCCACGTTGTACGCCAGTACATCGGCGGCAAGGCGCTCGCCGTGCAGCTCCTGAAAACGCTTCCAGGGGGGGTACTAGGCTGCCCAGTAACCTAGGCTGAAAAAGGGTGCTCTTTTTTGCTTAAAGGGGTTTATAAGGGAACCTCCCCAAAAAGGGAATAAGGGCACTACTGGGCATCCTAGAGTAAGGTCTACCGCGGCTTGGGGTTCAAGGGCTGTTACAGCACAAGGACTCGCGGGCTGTGGGTTGGGCGAGGGTCAAGGGGTTAAATGTCTGTTTGTCGCCCTTGCCGGCCCTCTCGAGAAGACCCAAAAGGCCGCAAACAAAACCACGCGGAACCCTAAAGCCCTAAAGGCCCTATCACTTATGATGCTTATCACGTGCTGCAGTATCGTATTCATGTGACAATTATATAATTATTGGAAATGTATTCGTAAGACTTAAAAAACTCAACCATCCACAGCAGATTGCGCACCGCACTTTTGCATGCTTCTATGAAAAACAGCACATGGCACAAGTGCGAAACCGCCTTTGTCGTCAAATTTTCACCAACAAGAATTCTGAACGGGAACCCCAGTTATTGCCTTGGGTATTGTTCCGCATGTTTATGGGCTTTCCGACATGCTTACAAAAACAGATTAACATTGCGCACATCAATGCCGCTGTCGTTGCTAGTATTTAGCAGTGGTTCTGTATTGCTGCTATTGTCATTGTAACATGACCAGGACCACAATCCCCTGTACAACTTCCGGGCAGGTCGACTTCGTGTTCTGCTTCAAACCGCTTGAGTTCTACCAGTTCCAGCGAAGGCGGCGACCCCAGCATCACCAACCCTGGGAATCACAGCCCTAAACCCTAAAAAGGAACATTAGCTCAGCCTGGTGAGATGGGCAAGTCCTGAAACATTTTAATCTTAAGACCCCAATGCCTTCTAAGCCGAAGCCCTCAAAACCCAGAAAAAGCTCCTTAAGCCTGAACCCCCTCAAGCCCAACAGCCTGAGCACTGCAAAACCCTTACAACCCCGGACCCTCCAACCTCGCATTCCTTTGGTTAGAGGATTCAGCGCAATCGGGCTTGTGAGGGTAAGCGCATCATAAACCGTCTTGGGGGGCTCAGATTGTGGGGGTGTAGGGCTTGGGGGATTGTAGCAGTTTGAGGGCGTGGCGGCTGCTTGGGGTGTAAATTTTCACGTTCAAGCAACCCAGAACTGGATGGACCCTAAATTTGAAAAGGAGATGTGGAGTGCCAACCACAGGCTTCAACACAAGCGAGGTGGGGAGTGGAAAGCCCTAAGTCCTAAATGGGCGCGGGCAGAGAGCCTAAACCGTAAAATGAGGGCGTGTTAGCTGGGCGAACCCGCAGTCGGGGCCTGAGATCTTGGCTGAACCGGAAACTATTAACGGATATGCGGACGGCAAGAACCTCAAGAGGGTTTTGCAAAGAAACGCTAGCTGGTCTGGACAACCCTCAGATTCTCAAAGGAGACGTTGCCTGGGACACTGATTGGGACAACATTTGGTTTACTGAGGGATGAGTGCGCGTTTTTTCGGCACCTTAAGTGCACCACGTGCATTTTGTGAGCGCAGCTACCACGCCCGGTGCATTTAACAGGAAGGAAAGCTCTGCAGGAGTGAAGGCGAAAGAAGAAAGGGATAACCGAAGATGTACCAGGGCCATGCTGTTTCTATATGGCTCGTGACGTTCCAAGGTTGCAACCTCCTCCAACCCAAGCCATCGAACAAGCGTCACCTCCCTGCACTTCTCAGGCTTTGCGAGAAGGTGCCCGGGCGCGGCCGAAGCAGCTCGGCGTACAGCCTGTGGCGCTCGCACCCATCGCCGCTGCTGGCGTCGCCGCTTGGCAGTCGCAGCAGCAGTCTTAGGGCTTGGGTCTTAGGTTGCAGGCTTCAACTTACAGAAGTACCTCTGCCACAAGGAATACATGGCCAAGGCCCGGACATCCTAATAAATCGATTTGACGATGCAAGGGGCAAAATTGGCAAAAGGAGGTGCCGGCATCTTGCACAGGATCGGTTTCCGACTGTCCACAATATTCCTCACGAATAATTAAACTCCCCCACCCCCAAATACCTGAAACCCTCAGCGTTCTCCCCAGTGTCCAAACCCTACACTGCCTCCCGAACAGGATGCATTCCCGGGCAGCCTAAAACGTCTTGAGTTTACGACCTGCCCATGGCGTACATGGTTTAAGGTCTAAGGCTTGCAGTGTACGGTTTGGGTAAACCAAAAAACTTATGCGGCAAACCCTCACGCTAAACTTCCAGTCACCTCCAGCGTGTTGCCAGTGAAATTTGCGAGCTTTTGTCGCCAGCCCCAGCAAGACTCGCCACATGTTGCACTGGTGCCTGGAGCAAGAAGTCACAACTTGGACCAGCTTGGGTCCCCCCCCCGGCCGGCCGGCATCAGCGTCGTCGAGCGCATGAAGGCATCGAGCGCATGAAGGCCTAAACAGTTGCAAATGGGGTCTTGTTCTAACTAACACGGGCTTTGCCAGGTCCATCTTGCAATATCCAGACGTTCGGGACATTGATGTACGGGGCCGACCTTCTGTGCAAAAATGCTTGAGAACGTGAACTCAAAAATCATGCTTAAACATGCGGAATTGGGTAAGCAACTTAAATAGCCGATTTAATTCAGCAAACAGGCGCGTGCTCTCAGGCGCTGGGTGACCACGCTTCAGCAAAACACGCAAATACATATCCAGTACAAAGCGCTTGTTACCTGCTCCCGATGCGTTCGCCAAACAATCACAACTTTGATACAGTATTGCACTCAGTGCCAGCACACCGCATCTGCATTGAGACTTGACCTTATTCCTCATGACATTCGCTCCAATGTGCCTGAACCTGGTCTGGATCTTTATGGCCAGGCTTCCTCCTGGCTTGCAATACGGAGCTGTCAGTTGCAGGACGCACGCTCCGTCAAGCCCTTGTCCATCTGGCGCTTTGTTGCGCTTGTTGTCGACGTAGGGACTCAATGGCCTTGCGCATCATATACTAGCTCATACGACACTCCTATCATTTTGGCCCCGCAGTCGCAGTCTTGACATGCAGCTTTATACTCGCATACTTTGGATATCCATGATTGCTCCTGTCTGCTCTGGCAGGCATGAGCCCCATGGCTGGCTGTGCGATCGGAGCCTTCTCTGTCAGTTGGCCGAGCCTGCCTTTTGCAGCCGAAGGGAAAGGGAGAGGGCGAGGGAGAGAGAGAGAGAGAGAGAGAGAGAGAGAGAGAGAGAGAGAGAGAGAGAGAGAGAGAGAGAGAGAGAGAGAGAGAGAGAGAGAGAGAGAGAGAGGGGGAGAGAGGGGGAGAGAGGGGGGGAGAGGGGTGAGAGGGGGACAGAGGGAGAGAGAAAGAGGGAGAGAGCGGGAGAGGCTGATAGAAGGGGGGGCCACTGGAAAGTCGGACTAGGTGAAAAGCCCCCTGGGCTTGTGTTCGGATATATTGGCGTTAGATCCACCCAAGGTGGTCGAGGGGCAAAGCTAGCACCTATGTGAGGAAGGTGTGGTTGATTCGTCCCTGGCTGCACTGCAACTGCATTGCTATGCTCGGTGTGCTGTCAAGCACCTGTGCCATTAGATTTGGGGCCAGAGAGTCCCGCAATTTCACAGGAAAAGGATGGCGCAGATGATGAATCGAATCATCAGCTAGCCAGCCAGCCAGTCAATAGCATGGAGTACTGAATTGGATTGAACATGGCAATTGACCCGCCCTCTTTAGGAAACTTAGGCCCCGTCAACCTGTCCTTTTGCTTGTCTCTGTAAGTGTGTTCAAAATGGTCCAAGCTTGTTCTCCAAAACAAGCTGAACCCATAGCTTAGGTTCAAGCTTGTTCACTCAGATAAGACATAAGAAAAGGTTGAGCCGAAAGGTTGCTAAACTCAAATTTGCTCGATTCTAGCTTTTTGGGCATAAAAGAGATTCAATATTGGCCTAAACATGGGGAAGATTTGGCTAGTTTGGCGGTTTTTGGAAACACCCTAGATGGACAATCTTGGTGATTCTTATTTGGGCCTGTGATTTGTTGCCATGCTGTTTCTTTATCAAACCCCAATTTGGGACCAAAATATAAGCCTTTTCGGTACATTGGTGGCCTTGGAAACCCCTCCATTTGGCCAATTTCTGTGATTTTTAAAATACTGAGAATTTCGCGAGAGTTTGGTGACCTTGACAACCCCAAGTGGAACCCCCAATCTAGGGCCAAAGCAACAGGATTTTAGCAACTTTTGGAAGCGGGGGAAACTCCCCAAATGGCCAAGCATTCCGGAAACCTCCCAGAGAGCCCATAGTGTAGCATGGTGCAGAGGCCAGCCAGTAGGAAGTTGAATAAAGTATAAAGGCAAGAAACCTTAACTCACAAAGAGAAAGCCCCAAACCCCAAACCCTAAACCCTAAACCCGAAACCCTAAACCCTAAACCCCAAACCCCAAACCCTAAACCCTCAACCCCAGCTCCTCCATGAGCCCGGCCGCCCGAGACCAGGCCGATGAGGCCTCGAAGGCCGCGGCCGCGGCCGTGTGGGCCGCCAGGTCCAGCTCGAGGCCTCTGGGAGCTGGTGTTTTTTTCACACGAGGTTTAGGGTTTAGGGTTTAGGGTTTAGAGTTTAGGGTTTAGGGCTTAGGGTTTAGGGGTTAGGGTTTTGGGGATTAGGGGTTAGGATTTAGGGCCTCTGAGAGTATCGGAGCTTTTGGGGGGTCGCCACCCCTCGCCTCTTCGCATGCCTCTTTTTTACAGGGGATTGGGTTTAGGGTTTAGGGTTTAGGGTTTAGGGTTTAGGGTTTAGGGTTTAGGGTTTAGGGTTTAGGGTTTAGGGTTTAGGGTTTAGGGTTTAGGGTTTAGGGTTTAGGGTTTGGGGTTTGGGGTTTGGGGTTTGGGGTTTGGGGTTTAGGGTTTAGGGTTTAGGGTTTAGGGTTTGGGGGGTGTTCTGGGGTTTGGGGCTCTTCTGGCCTTTTGCTGGTGGATTTGGTTCTTGCTTTCTTGGTGGGGGGTTCGCGGGGGCGTAGGGGGGCCTTTGGGGGATCTAGGATTTGGTGTGCAGGGGCTTGGGGTTTGAGGGCTCTTCCCTCGAGAGGCCTTCTTTGCACAGGGTGTATAGGGTACAGGGGTTCAGAGATTGAAGGTGAAATTAGGGTTTGGGGTTGAGGGTTTTGGTGTTGGTTGCTTTTGGGCACAGGGCTTGGGAGCTCGGGGGCTGGGGGGCTCGAGGGCTTGGAATGCTTGCAGGCTTGGTGGCCAGCTCTTGTGTAGGGCCGGTGAAGGGGTTCCTCTACAGAGCGTTCTTCCTTCTTCTTTTCATCTGTCAAGGATGCTTTGTGATGGTAACTTGTTTGGGGGTTTCAGTGAGCCATCGAGCGTCACCGGTTTGAAAGGCCAGCGGCCTGAAAGCTTCTGAAGAGATGCTGTGCACCCACGTCTAGCAAAACCGCATGTGAGGGCTGGCACCAAAATATGAAGAGGTTGCTACTGGCGCTGCTGCCAAGTCAGACTGAGCGCTGAGCCTGTTTCCTCTAACTCCTCGAAGATCAATGCAGCATGCTGCCACTGGCCGCTAACACCGCATGCGCTGAGGACGGCGGTGTAGGTGTCGACGCCCACAAGACGTGCCTGACGTTGGCCGCCCAAGACTACACCATGTCGGTGCAGAAGGTGGACATGTGGAAACATTGCAATTGCAATCCCCCGTTCTGCTGAAGTCTAGATGTACGAGTACCGTGTGATGTTTGAGGGCGACATGAAAGCCGAGCCTGCTGCAGCTCAGAGAGCAATGCCAAAGACTGGCTCCACCGCCCCGCGCGGCCGCAGGCGACGATCGCGGCGTTTGTGGCCGCAGTTCGTCCCTGCAGGGAAGGGTCCGAATCCAAGGGTTTGTGCGGGTGACTGAGGCTGGTTGGGCTTTGCTTTCCGCTGACCTCGAGCCCAGCTTGTGCAAGTACGACGAGGCCCTGCTGCCAGAGTCCGCCCAAGGCACAGGCCCGGACCACTGCAGCTCGCGTGGCATCGCTCTCGCGCAAGCGGCGGCTGTCCATGGTGTCACAGAGCACCAGCACGCACTCCCAGCGCCCTGCCGTGACACAGGCGTCCATGGCCGCGGCGTACGTGGCGGCCGTGAAGCTGCCCAGCCGCTCGGCTTCGGCAAGGAGCAACAGCACCGCCTCCCAGCGTCCAGCACGGCCGCACGCAATCATCGCCGAGCGGCAGGTCACCGCATCGGCGGTGAGGCCGGAGCCCTGGATCCGGTCCAGCAGGGACCTTGGCTGTCGAAAGCCCCCCACCCCTTTGCAAAAGGAGAAGTGGACTCCAGTTCCCAAACCCTCACTACACAGTCAGACCCTAAAGCCTAAACCCTAAACACCCGAAGCCCTCAATTTTCAAACACCTGCAAGGCGCAAGGCTCTCTGCCAGGCCAGGCCTTTGCCGCAGGCACTGATGCAGGCGTTGTAGATCCCCACGTCCAGTCTCGTGCACCGCTCGGCCTCTTTTGTGCGGTTCAGGGTTTACGGGGGGTTTGGAGTGTTTGGGGTTTATGAGGGGTTTCGGGGGTTCAGGGGGTATGGGGTTTTGGGTTTCAAGAAGGGGTTTCAGGGGTTTAGGGTTTAGGGTTTGAGGCTCAGGGTTTTAGGGTTTAGGCTCATTCTGGGGCTTTCTGGGGCCCCTAGACCTCAAGTGCCTAGTTTAGGGTTTTTAGGGTTTAGGGTTTAGGGTTTTAGGGTTTAGGGTTTAGGGTTTAGGGTTTAGGGTTTAGGGTTTAGGGTTTAGGATTCAAGATTGGAATTCAGGGCCTCAGGGCTTCTTCAAGGCTGTGCGCAGAGGGCTGGGCTTAGGAGCTGCCAGAGATGCTTCGTAGCTTCAGGGCCGGGATGTTGGGAAAAGGCGCCCTAAAGCATGTTTCCCTAAACCAAAACCCTACACCCGAAACCCTAAACCCGGGGGGGGGGGGCTTGGAAGCCTGCGCCAGGAGAAGCTCGGCCTTCTGCCAGTGCCCTGCCTTGTCCTGGGCTTTTGGGAAGTCTGTGAAGGGTTTGGGGTTTAGGGTTTAGGGTTTAGTGGCTTTAAGCTCTTGAGATGCACCAATGAGAGCCCCATTTACAAACTCCCGCACTGCATCTCTAGGATGCCCCTAAGAAAACCCGTGACCGTCCCAAGGCTCACAGGCGGCGATCGACGCACAGAAGGTCACCACATCTCGGGGAAGTGTCTGGCTCACCATGTCCTGCAGACGCTGGAAGGATGGCTCAGGAAAGGCATCCCCCCCCCCCCCCCCCCCCCCCCCCCCCCCCCCCCCCCCCCCCCCCCCCCCCCCCCACACACACACCCCAGCCCCTAGTCCCGAAGAAACCCTACACCCTACAAAACTCTGACACCTAAATCAAGCAACCCTAAACAAACCTTCACAAAAAGCATGGAACCCCCCAAAAGAAAAAAGTAAAGGAAACCAAAACCCCTATATCCTGAAACCTAAACGCCGAAACCCTGACCACAGCAAGTGCCGAGTCTTGACTTAGCATTGCAATTTGCAGGGGCCGCAACTGGCAAGCAAGAGTAACCTAGGAATTAAAAAGGGGGTGCCTTCTTGGTTTGACGTGGCTTGCTAGGGAACCTAAGCCCTTAAAATAATGGCCTACTCCGGGTCCGAGTCACCCGACACCCTAAACCCTAAACCCACCCAGATTCGTAGCCTTTCAAAAGGGCGAAGCCCCACCTCGAAGAGGGAGAGCGCACTTCGCCAGTGCTGCCCTCGGCCATACCTCAGGAACTCCCCGCTGGGACTTCGGGGTTTTCGGAGCTCCCTGCTTCCTGGAATGCTACAATCCTAAAGTCCCAAAACCCTCCTTTAGAAACAGGACCCAATCTACAGGGCGCGAAGATCCTGAGCCCTAAACATACGCTAACCCCCCCCCCCTCCCAAACGCACTCAGCTCGGCTGCGCCGTGATGGCCGCGTTGTAGAGGCGCGAGGTGCCGCGCCCGGAGGCCTGGGCCGTCCAGAAGACCTGGCATGAGGAAGTCTCGGCCAAAAGGGTCTTCGGGGTCTGTGGAGGTGAAAAGTGAGAGTCAACAAGCCCCTCGAAACCCAAACCCTCCCCAAGTCATGCATTCCCGAGAAGAAGAAGAAGAAGAAGAAGAAGAAGAAGAAGAAGAAGAAGAACCATCGGCCCCCCAATTCCCGAAGGGGAAAAAAAACAAAAGCTGGCCCCTCAAAACCCTTGGAAGGAAGCCCCGTGCCCCCTAAACCCCAAACCCCAAACCCCAAACCCTAAACCCTAAACCCTAAACCCTAAACCCTGCACCCTAAACCCTAAACCCTAAACCCTAAACCCTAAACCCTAAACCCTAAACCCTAAACCCTAAACCAAAAAACCCTGAAAAGCTCGAGGCCGGGGAGCCTCTAGCACCGCGTGCCACACGGAGGCCTTGGAGAACGCGTGGACCGCGCGGTCCTGCGGCTTGGGATTTCTACGAAGGTAAGGGGGTTTAGGGTTTAGGGTTTTGGGTTTTGGGTTTAGGGTTTTGGGTTTTGGGTTAGGGTTTTGGGTTTTGGGTTTAGGGTTTAGAGTTTAGGGTTTAGAGTTTAGGGTTTAGGGTTTAGGGTTTAGGGTTTAGGGTTTAGGGTTTAGGGTTTAGGGTTTAGGGTTTAGGGTTTAGGGTTTAGGGTAGGATTCCCTTATAAAACAAGGACCCCAAGAAGGTACCCCGAATTTCGGACACCCCCACTTCTTGTCGGCCTCCAAACGGGCTGTTTGGGTGTTCCGGGCTTAGGGTGTTGAGGGAGTTGAGGGCGTAGGGCTTGGGCAGCGCGGGGCTACGGTAAGGGTTGCAGCTGGCTCATTCCACCCTAAACCCTGGGGAATAAACCCTAAACCCTAAACCCTGGGGAATAGCCCAACCCCTTTGCGCCGTACCCTGAACAAATTAGAATCCAACCCAGCACCCTTTACATCCCGAAACCCTAAACCCGACTCCCTAAACCTAAACCCTGAACCCTAAACCCTGAACCCTGAACCCTGTAAACCCTAAACCCTATAAACCCTATAAACCCTAAACCCTACACCCTAAACCGGCGCCGTCTCCTCCGTAACAGCATTCGGCTGCAAGCCCCGGGCCGGGAGCTCGGCACACAGCAGCAGAGCCTTCGGGCGAGAAGCCGACGGACCAAAGGGGGTTTAGGGTTTAGGGTTTAGGGTTTAGGGTTTAGGGTCTAGGGTCTAGGGTCTAGGGTTTAGGGTTTAAGGTTTAGGGCTTGCTATGATAGGGCGTAGGTGCTGTGAAGGTTAGGTTTCGGAACAAGCTCGAAAGCTTCGTGAGGTGCGAAGAACAGCTTTGGCCCGATTGTGGAGGGCCATCTAACACTTTCTCCCACCCCACGCTGTCCGAGGCGGCAAAGCCACCCAAACCTATTCCTTTTAGGGTTTAGGCCTAAACTCAAGGCAACAGTCCACTTCTAAAAAACTTATTCAGTTTCATGACGCTGCAGTTGGGTCCGAGAGTCAAAGGAACGGTAGGGGGGTCGGGGTTGGCCGGTGGCCAAAAGGCCAGGGATGCCAGAGGTAGAAGGCCACGCTACGGCGAGGGGTCCGGCTCCTCCTGGCCTGGGGGCCTTGGGGTACCCCCCCGAAACTGCCAGCGCCATCGGGGTTTAGGGACCAGTACTGGTCCTGGGGAGAACCTGCTCCAGAAGGCGGGCCAACTTTCGCCAAAGAGGTCGAAGGGCTTAAGCGCCGCCTGTAGGGGCGGCCTCGGCCCTGAGTTTAGGGTTCAGGGTTCAAGGTTTAAGGAAACTTGGGGGGCATTTTTTTCTGGGCGAAGGACATTCGGGAGTCACCCCTAAACCCGGAGTGGTTCTGGGGGGTCTCCCTAAACCCTAAACCCCAAACCCTAAACCCTCAACCCTAAACCTCCCATGCTTTTGCGGGGGTCACCCCTGAACCTGGAAGAGTTCGGGGCTCTTCCTGTGCTTTTGGCGGGGCCTTGCGACATCAGAAACCAAACCGAAACCCTACACACCAAGGAAGTCCCACAACACTTCTGCATGCCGACGCAGTAAACTCTACAAACCCAATGAACCACACAACCCTTCTTCAGTCCTGGCTTCTGATCAGCAGAACCAGCGTAAGAACAAGTGAATGACATGTTTTAGGGTTTCAAGCGGCCCCAACAAAGAAACAACAAAAACACAAAACACAAAACAAAACAAACTATATATATATATATACACATAGAAATACAGAAAAAAAAATATATATATATATATATGTATATGTATATGTATACATATATACATACATCAAACGAATCCCCTGAAGGCCCTAAACTCTAAACCCCAAAAACAACCGGTCGCCCAGGCGGCGCCTGCTGCCAGGCGCCCGCGCGGGCGCAGGCATCCAGCGCCGCCCCGAAGGTGACAATAGTCCCTGTCTCTGCGGGTTTGTGTATATAGGGCTTGGGGTTTAGGGTTTGTTTAGTTCGTTTAGTTTTTTTAGTTTGTTTACTTTGTTTAGTTTGTTTTGTTCGTTTAGTTTGTTTAGTTCGTTTAGTTCGTGTAGCTTTTAGTTTGTTTAGTTTGTTTAGTTTGTTTGGTTTGTTTGGTTTGTTTGGTTTGTTTGGTTTGTTTGGTTTGTTTAGTTTGTTTAGTTTGTTTAGATTGTTTAGTTTGTTTAGTTTGTTTTGTTCGTTTAGTTTGTTTAGTTCGTTTAGTTCGTGCAGTTTATTTAGTTTGTTCAGTTTGTTTAGTTTGTTTAGTTTTGTTTGGTGTGTTTGGTTTGTTTAGTTTGTTTAGTTTGTTTAGTTTGTTTAGTTTGTTTAGTTTGTTTAGTTTGTTTAGTTTGTTTAGTTCGTTTAGTTCGTTTAGTTCGTTTAGTTCGTGTAGTTTATTTAGTTTGTTCAGTTTGTTTATGGGGTTTAGGGTTTGGGGTTTGGGGCTTGGGGTTTGGGGTTTGGGATTTGGGGTTTGGGGCTTGGGGCTTGGGGCTTGGGGCTTGGGGCTTGGGGCTTGGGGCTTGGGGCTTGGGGTTTGGGGTTTAGGGCTTGGGGGTGTAAGGTTTCAAGCGGTTTGAGGCTTCAAAGGCTTTAGGGTTTAGGAAGAGAGGGAATGGATCTTGGGGAATTGAGGCCGCAGAATTGTGGGATTGTGGCTGTCAGGGTTTGGGCCGTGAAGTTTGCATTGAGGTTGACCGAAATGATGGGCCCTTTCGGGTACCTTGAAGAGAACTGTTTAGGGAACCTAGCGCAAACCCCCTGCTCGACAGCACAAAGGCGAGTTCAGAAAACATTTAGTTTAGGTACTTCTCAAAAAGCGCAACTGTGTCGGAAACGGAGAGGAGATGCAGGAACTGCAACTCGCCCCATGAATGTAGATCAACCCCTAAACACTGCTCTCAAGATGCAGAAGTAACAGGGTCTGCGTTTGCGTGTGGCGAAGGCACGCACTACAAGCTCACTACGTTGGCTTGTTATCGTATGCTGAGGCTTCTGGGCCCCTGAACCTTGAACCCTAAACCCTAAACCCTCATTCCTAAACCTTGAACCCTAAACCCTAAACCATGAGCCCTAAACCCTAAACTTTGAAGGTCCGAAACCCCTAAACCATGGCTTGAAACCCCGCAACCAGACCCCCGGCTTGCTCGGACCTTGCAGGGAGGCCGCGTCGAGGCCTGCGAGGACCGAGAGCGCCTCAGTCCACTGCTCCGCCTGGGCAAACATACTTCGGGTTCGATGGGTTTAAGGCGTAGGGTTTAGAGGCTTAGGGTTGAGAGTTAAGGGTTTAGGGTTAAGGGTTTAGGGGTTAGGGTTTAGGGGTTAAGGGTTAAGGGTTAAGGGTTAAGGGTTAAGGGTTAAGGGTTAAGGGTTACGGGTTAAGGGTTAAGGGTTAAGGGTTAAGGGCTTAGGGTTTAGGGCTTAGGGCTTAGGGCTTAGGGCTTAGGGCTTAGGGCTTAGGGGTTTAGGGTTTAGGGTCTAGGGTTTAGGGTCGGGTTTAGGGTTTAGGGTTTGGGCGGCAAAACTTTAAACCCCAAAAACCCAAGCCCTAAACCTCTAAACCCCAGGCAAACCCTAAAACCCTAAACCCCAAAACCTCTAAACCCCAAGCCAAACCCTAAAACCCTAAACCCCAAAACCTCTAAACCCCAAGCAAAACCCTAAAACCCTAAACCCCAAAACCCCAAGCCCTAAACCCTAAAGCAGGGTGGGGGGGAAGCCAGTCCTTGCTGCAGGCGCTGATGGCCGAGTTGTGGGAGATGATGTCCTTGGCTGGGCGTAAACCGCCACAGTTCAGTGCGCGGGGGTTTTAGGGAAGTTCAGGGTTTAGGGTTTAAGTGTCAGCGCGTGGGGTTTTAGGGAGGTTTGTGGTTTGTGATTCAAGCAGTTCAGGTTGTCCACTGAAGCCCCTAAACCCCCCTTAACCCAGCCGCTTAAGCCTCCCTTTCATAATGTACACAAAACCTTAATGGCCCAAGTCGGCGGCGAAGGGTTCCTAGATTTCAGGATGGTCGATACCAGAGTAGCGAGCTTCACTGGCAAATGCTTGGACTTGAGATGCTGAACCCTAGAATCCCTAAACCCGAATCCCTCCACCCTAAACCCTAAACCCGAAACCCTCAACACTAAACCCTAAACCCTAAACCCCAAACCCTAAACCCTAAACTCCCCGCCGGACCAACAAAAGTTTGGTGCCAAAGCTCGGCTTGGAAGCGTCTCCTCGGGAGCTCCAACAGAAGACCCACGGCACGCGCCCAGGCCTGGGCTATGGGGCTTCAAGGGGTTTTGGGCTCAGGGCTCAGGGCTTAGGGCAGAGGGCTTGGGGCTCAGGGCTCAGGGCTTGGGGCTGAGGGCTTAGGGCTTAGGAGGTTGAGGGGGGTTTAGGGAGGTTCAGAGAGGCCCAAGGAGGTTTAGGGAGGTTTAGGGGCTAACTGTTCATCTTACCTGGTCTCAAAGGTTTTGTTTTTGCACGAGGTGGAGGCTGCGAGGGTTTGAGAGGTCTCAGCGCACTTGAGAGCGATGACCTTCGGCCCTCCACAAGTAGTTTTTGCTGGGTGGCTTGGGCCGGTTGAGGGACCGTTCAAAACCCAGATGTCTGTGCCCCCCCCCCCCTCCTTTCTCATGGGGACCCTAAACCCTCAACCCCTAAACCCCAAACCCATACACCCCTAAACCCTAAAGAATTCTGCAGGACGTCGGAGGAGGGCCTCTCGTGATGTAGCCCTGAACCCTGTGCCTAAAACCCTGAAACACGAAGACCTGAACTAAACCCGAAACCCTAAACCCTAAACCCTCTAGACAAAATAAATAGAAATTGTATGTGCTCTCATTCTGTACTCCAAAGCGTCTGTTTATCTAAACAGCTGAAACAGCCGAGCTTAAGTGAATTACTCTGATTAAAGCACATATGAGGCTTCCCCGGATGCTTTATTGGGCACCGGGCTCTAGACCGTAGCAAGCTACACGATGTGGCTGATGTTTTTTCACACGGCCCCCACCCCACCTCCGAATGTTCGACACTGCCGGACTGCGCAACTGTTAAATTGTCGAAGTTCGAACACACTCCGGAAACGAGGTTTGAGCACGACGCAACACAATGAATTTTCAGGTTTCAGAATTTCAGTACCATTGCACCGGGGCTGGAGAAATGACAGACCCGAGACACGTGGGACAAGGGGCGACGCAGCTGCATCCCTGCACGCCGGTCAGCGGTCAAGCTTTGTTTCAGTTTCCAACAGCCACTCCTTGCCTGTCGGTAAAATTCGTGCCACTGTGATGTCATGGCGTCAGCGGGTAGGGTAGTCGTCGTCGTGCTATTGCTGAGATGAGCCGTCGGTTGAGCCATCAGGTGCATAATCTTACCCACTCAATCAGTTTGAATAAATGACAGGAAGCATCCAGGTCCTATGTATGTTGCAAAGTATGCGAGACCCAGGCCTGAACACTGTAGTATACTGCGGTACAATTTCGGGTTTAGGGTATGGGTATACAAATGCGATGCTATGCCACGGGCTTGCCGGAAGCCCTAGGATTAGAGATACCTCTTTCACGGCAACACGAAACAACTACCCTAAACCCTAACCTTGCAGCATGCTGGACCGAAGTTTTGGTTTCGGGTTTAGGTTTGGGGCCACGGGGCACATGCACAAGATTATACAATTGCCCCCCGCCGCCGCGGGCCAACCGCGCCGCTGCCGCCGCCGCCGCCCACCGCACCGCCACGCGGCCGGCCCCGCCACTCACTGGGGGGGCCGGGAGCCGCCCACCCCCCGTCCCGCCCGCCGCCCGCCTCTCACTCCGTCCACCCTCACGCCTCTCGCCCTCATCGCCCTCTCGCCCTCTCGGCCCTCTCTCGCCCTCGCCTCGTTCGCCCTCTCTCCCGCTCTCCCTCTCTCCCTCTTGCCCTCTCATCCCTCCCTCTCTCCCTCTCATCCCTCTCTCCCTTCTCTAATCCCTCTCTCCCTCTCTCTCCCTCTCTCTCCCTCTCTCTCCCTCTCTCTCCCTCTCTCTCCCTTTCTCTCCCTCTCTCTCCCTCTCTCCCTCTCTCCCTCTCTGGAACAAGAGTTTTCGGGCACCTAACCCATCAAAACTGAAGGACATCCCACCCAAACCGAACCCCTCTAGCCTCAATCAAGCTAAGCCCCGAACCCCCCTAAGCCCTAAACTCCCCCACAAAACCCCTGAGCCCGTAAACAAAAACCTATAAACCATGCAACACCCCCATGAAACCCCTCTAACATCTGCCTAACTAAACCCTGAACATCCAGGGCACGTGAGTTAAGCCATAAACCCTAAACTACCAGGAATAACAGAAATGACAGGTCTCCGGCTCCTCAGAAAATATACATGAGCAATTAAATAGCAACAATACCGCGACAATTAATTAATACTTTAAACATTTTTTTGGACAGGCCAGATGTCATTTTCTCTGTCACACGCGGTGCCTGCTGCAGCCTTGCCGATGCTGCGCAGGTCCTGCTGACCACTTTCTCCACACTGCTTCGAGCTGCCGATTTTTGAAAGGGCAGCACGACCCCACAGCCTGGCGCTACAAAACTTTGATTAGTTGAAGCTCACGCGGGCGTTAGCGGCCCTGGGTACTCTCTTCTCTCTCTCTCTCTCTCTCTCTCTTTCTCTCTCTCTCTCTCTCTCTCTCTCTCTCTCTCTCTCTCTCTCTCTCTTTTTTTTT